>JAVSBV010000113.1:5019114-5039042 GCA_033117975.1 Parotocinclus spilosoma
GTGTGTGTGTGTGTGTGTGTGTGTGTGTGTGTGTGTGTGTGTGTGTGTGTGTGTGTGTGTGTGTGTGTGTTGTTTTGCTATGTTGTCTTTTGTCACGTAGTTGGACATTTCTGCCAGCAGTACATCAAGTGCTTACCAGTCTTGGATCTTCTGCCTCTTAGTGGATAATGCTGGTACTGCAGTTGAGGGTAATAATTTATATACAGTACTTTGTAATGCTTTAATAAAGATATTATTATTGTATTCTTTTATTCGATTCTGGAAGAAAAGCACTGTTGTCTAAATCATCAGTTAAAGCACAATATTTAGTTAATTTATTTGACCAAGATCAGGAAACTTTATTTCAATTAGTGGGCTGTAAATAGACCTAACAATCTGGGCTGCAAATTGTAAAAGACTTAAACTCATATAGAAAAGCTGTGGGGTGGAGTGTACAAAAGAGCATCTAGGACCCTAGACAATCTAGATTTTTGTAAAGAAAAATAGTGTTAAATTCCTTTAATTTATATAGTCTAGTCGTATGTTATAGAAGCAGACTAAGTGCTATATCATATGCAAAGGGAGGTTGTACAAAGTATAAAATGGAGTTGCAGTAATGGTCGCACGTGATTTTGTCACGTGAAATTTAATTTATTTTAATTAAAGGTTGGAATATTCAGATTATTTTATTTAAAATTAATTTACGAATGGTTCTTATAACTAATTCTAATTTTCATCTTTACCCGGGTTGCATATAATTGTGGAGGGTAATGTTTATATACAGTATCAATGCAATTGTTTAAACAAACAGTAATAAACCTTACCTAAATGATCATTAAAGTAATAATTGCTGATTATATGTTCTGTTTTCAAATGTATCTATTTGATCAGCATTAAAGATTTAGTAATGAGAGTAATGAAAGATTAAACTGGTTTAAAATCTTGAGTGACCTGTGGTAGCCTAGCGGTTAAGGTACTGGACTGAAGGTCCTGGGCTTGTCCTTAAGTAAGGCCCTTAACCTACCATTGCTTGAACTGTAAGACTGTATCAGTTGTAAGTTGCTCTGGATAAGGGCGTCTGCTAAATCCCGTAAATGTAAATGTATGTAAATGTTACAAGTAAGAAAGCAAGAATGTTCTCTATGCATACTGTAAAATGTTAATAAAGTCACAAACAATTAACAAGGGACTTAAATTGTGTCATAGACTTTAGATCAGTTAAAGACAATGACACAAGCATTGGAATAAGACTGGGACATGAATCCAGTTGAGTGAAAATTTGGGTATGATATTGGACTTCAACGTTTAAACTCAAAATTGAGTAGGTATGTGGTTCCTTCTCAGAGTGAAAACCACTGTGCATGCTGTGGGTCATAAATACAAACCTAAAGTTCAGCCATTAGTAATTACCACTATTTAAATCTCTTACTATTGAACAGAAGAGTGCAGTTAAAGGCAATTAAAATAAAGCCCCTAATTCAATTATTTGGGTAAATAAGAAAATCAGAATAATCGTTAATCATCTTAACAAGACTGTTGTGATTAGAAACATAGATTTAACCCAAAGTCTTATGAATATAAAAACTTTAAATGTGCACATCAATGTGAGTGTCACAAAACTACCAAATATTGAGTAAAGCTGTCCCTCAACAAAGACTTGTTTCTAAGCTAGATAGCTAAAGTTAGCTGGTTAGCAACACTACAGCCCTACAACAGGTAAACTGCATTGTTTGCAATCATCCAAACAAGAAGGAACAAAAAACCCCCACCAAACAAACAGCATTATCAAGCTAACCCTCTAGCGCCATCTACGGCAACAAGAACAGAGGTTGCAGTCGTTTTAATTGTTCGATTGTTGGATAGAAATGCTTTCGTTACTGTAAAACGGGATCATACTGTCTGCACTATTATATGCAGGCATTTTTTTTTACTACATAGCCAATATAAATTCATATGGTAGCAGCAATGGTGGTTTGGAGACAGTCCTAACAAGAGTTAATGCTTATAAAAAGGGGTGTGGAGGCAACTCTCCAAACCACTCAAGGACAGGTGCTATTTGTGCTATGTCCTGCAATTAACACAGCTTTCTTTTAAGTGTTCTCTTTAGATCTCTGAAATCTAGAGCATTGTTCTTGCAGATTTGTATAATTTAATCCAAAATGTACTTTGTGAGAAAGCAATCTAATACTGTAGACTTGGGACCAATTCGCCATCAGAAACAACATTCATAAATATATATATTTCATGTGGGTATTCAAATTATTGTGAAACATTTTTATTTAGTGATTTGCAAACAATAAATAATAAAGTATAGGTTGGTTTTAGCACTTCAGCGAAAGAATTGTAAAGGACAAAACACTGATTCAATTAGACATACACATTTTGAATAGTTTCTTAAATTAACTTCATTAAATAAAAACTCAGTTGAGGTCTGACTTCATCGTTTCTTGTTTCTTCTTTTATTTCCAATTTACATTAATTAAAATCGTAACAAAACCTGGATGATAAAGAAAACAAACCAAAAATGATCATAATAATATTAATTATAACAAAAATATACACACCCTCACACAAATGCACACATCCCGCTCAGGACGCATTGTATAATCAGAGAAGAAATTCTGTCTTTCCCAAAGGAGCCCCTACGTCCTCAGTACTCTATTCTGGTTATTGTGCACAGTCAAAGCAGGGTGTGTGAGTTGGGTGAGGCCAGTAGAGAGAGGACATGGGGATTCAAAGAATAATTACTAATAGATTTATATTAATAGCACCTTTTGAAGCTGAAACAGACTAAGATGGGACACATAATTCTGATTTAAATCCCCCGCTACTTATGATGACTTCACATCTGGATTATTACTTAGGTTTTTCATGTGAGGTAGCTTTTTTAATAAAAACAAAGATAATACAAATGATCAAAACCAGAAATATCATCCAAATTTATTATACTTTTGCTTTTTTTAAAAAAGGGACACGACTTCCTGAATGGGCAGTCAAGGGGAAATACTGAAGAACACTAAAAAAAAGAAGAAAAAAAAAAGAAATAAAACTGCACTTCCCAAAAAGCGTTAGTCTGCATAGACGCACACTTTCTCTCAAACACATACAATTGTGAAAATATATAGATCTGGCTGTTGCAGGACAGACTTTTACAACAACTGAACCAAGATTTTACTTTATTATACACAGTAAATATTAACTGCCACCCTTCCCAGTTTTAACATTTCACAATATCTAGCAGAACGTGATGTTTTTACTGAGTCACAGTCAGGAAGCAACATGAGTGGCTGAGTGAGACTGGGTGTGGTTTGAGAAGGTCTTAGTGGGAGGGGCTTGGGTGTTATCCAACTCTAAAGCACCACTCACTCCATGTGATGACATCTAGCCATGTTTCAGCACTTTCCAGCTCTTATGTGCAGTCTTGCTCATTCATTTCTTCCTCTGTTAGCTCCCAGCAGGAGGAAGGACTTGACATGCAGAGAAACATGGCTGGATTTCAGTGGGAAAGACTCACGAGGCAGTGTTGCTTTAGTGCTGGTCTCCATGGGCACTAAACGCGGACAACACAACTTTTGTGTTTTAGAGACAAAAGCATTCATCAATTTTCAATTTTGTATCCTTTACTTCCATATTTCATTATTTGGAGAGTCTATTGCTTCTTGATGGAGCTACTTATCATTTCCATGTCATACGTTATGTTCCACATTTTGTTCTTTTACAAGAAACAGACTGGTCCAATGTCCACTCCAAACTCCTGATTAGGTGAACCGATATCCATGGGAGCAATGTCCACGACGGGCAGTCTGGATGTCTTCTGAGTTTTGTATTCAATCACAGTCTTACCCCACTGGCCTGTGTGCTTCTGTAATTAAACAGATAGAAGTCATGTTAGTTGACATGATCATTTAAAGCTGGAAGAACAAGTAAATGGATCAATGACAAATAAGGTATTGATTGCATGTTTATTGTAAGGTAGATTATTATCTGTATTACATTATTAAGTTGAATTAAGCTGAGCTGAATGAATTTTAAACAAGATGTGCATATAAAAAGTAGTCAGTGTATTGAACGTTGTAAACCGTGTAAAGATTTGTACATTACTCCATATATACATTCTGGAATCTTTATGCACTGAAAATGTGTCCATTTATAGGAACAAATAAGTATATAAGAAATTATTTTAATGGTAGGTAACTGAATTAAGTATTAAATGTTATGTCATTGACCCATATGATTTTTCCCCATGACTCAATTAACAGATAGCTTGGTTGTATTAAGGTGTGTAAATCCCACCTGGCAGCCATCCTCCAGCACCATGTATGTGAATCGGCTGTTGCCCTCAGCTTTGATTTCCACATCATTGGAGCCCTGAAGCACAAGAGCCTTCTTCAGGTTGCCATTGGCCTCATCCATATAGGCCACACTGTTCTTGCAGTGGTAGGTGATACTCTGAGAGGCCTCACTAGACAGCAGTCTCAGGAAGTTCAGCTGAATGCTGCCCACATTTGCCGACTTGCTACTGTCACCATAGCTGAACTGCATAAAAGACAGGCAAATAGAGATGTTTATTATTGCTATTTTGGAGAAAATATGTGATTTCTAGAAAGAAACAAATGTAGACAACAGATGGAACAATACAGTCAGAGAACAGTGACTAAACGTTTCCTGCATTAGTTCTTTCTAAACTGGGAGATACATCACCATGAAACAAAAGAAAATGGGATAGCAGAGGAACATACATTCTTTGCAAACAGTATTACAGGAACAAACACAGACTAAAATTCAAATCTAATTTGATCTCTAATCAAATCAAAAATATAATTCTGTAACTGAAAAGTTCAGAAAGTCTATACCAGCACAGATATTCTTTATTAAGTACTCAATATAAGTAAATAAACAACCAATAGATGTGCAAATGATTATTAAAGAGTAGAATAAACTCATGTTGACATATCATGTAAAATATCAAGTGTTTGTATGATACCAAACTTTTATGATATGGAACATTCACCGAATAAAATTCTAAAATCAGTTAAAGTTACTGACAAGACATATTTGAAAACTACTCTTATATGTTCCAATATTCCAGTAAGCACGTTGTATGACATTCCCTTGTTTATTTTCCAGCCAGTTTAACCACTCAAGCAGACTTTTATCTTTTAAAGACTTTAATTGCACAAGCTAATGATAAAGTGTTTGATAAAAATTATGCCAGAGAGGTCAGGTTTGTATATTACTTATACATGAATAGAACTAGCCAAATTATGAAGAAAAGGTACATTTGAGCAAAATACTTATTTTTTTCTCATATAAGTTATTCCACCGTTGTACACAAAAACCACGTTTACAAAAGGTCAACAAAACTCTTCAGACTTTTTAGTTTTTCGTTCTTGCACAGAATTTGCAGCACAATGTATGAAAAAAATCACTTTAGATTTTGTCCTGATTCCCGAGTGAGTTGCTCTTCTCTGAGGTCTATCTTTCCCTTCATAAATTTTGTATAGGCACTTAAACTCCTATCTGAATATTTTAGTAGAATAAAACATGTTACTCACATGGAAGCCACCGCTCATGCTCTCCCCGAACCAGATATGCTTCTGTCCCTTACTCTTGCTGCTCCACCAGTTTTTGCGTGGGACGCTGCGAGTGTTGGGATGCACGCATGTCTCTCCAGTCTCCATATTACAGAAGACCTTGATGGCATCAACATTGCTGCCAAGGTTGGGATCCACCCAGTATTCACCTGTAGAAGGTCACAATGTAATAATAAAATTGTTAGTGCACCAAATTATTGTTTCTCTGTAAATATAATGCTCACATCTATGTCCATTTGAATGTTTACACTACTTTTAAGTCAATGGTGCTATGTTTCTTCATGGAGCAGAAATCGTGGCCTTGTATCGTTACGTGTGCATGCTTTATGTTCATTTACAATAATCAATTTCACTCTTACCGCTCTTCCATCCAGGGTGGCAGAGTTTCAGGTCACGGCAGGATCTGGCAGGGTTCTTGCGGGTGCCATCAGGGCTGCGCATGTCCTCAATTTGGCTGTTAATGGATTTAAGAGTGGCATCAACCTCCACATCATGGCGTCTCAGATTGCTGGAGGCTTCATCAGCACGCATGTAACGCAGGGGATCAGGGCCTTTCTCACTAGTGCTGCCCAGTCCAGCAAAAGCAGACATGTCAATGCCAGGGCCTGGAGGACCAGGTGGGCCAGGGGGTCCGGGGTTTCCAGGAGGTCCCTAAAACAGCAAATCACCAAAGGTTGAGTTAAAAAAAGAAATGTGGCCAAACCTAACATTTCAGCTTGGCTATGCCAGCACTGTTTAACCTCCACGAGGCTCTCACACCACCTATCCATAGTAGTAATGCACAATGAATCAATTAAAATGTAACCAATGCCAGCTAGTCGACTTAGCTAACCTGTTAGACATGTTCTAACTATTATCATATATCATTACTTTTAAAAAACTGATGAGAATGTGAGTATACAAAATAAAAGCTGAAATTCCACTTGTGACTAGCAGGGCTAGTTTAGGGCCAGGGCTTGTTACACGTTGCGACAATGACAAAATTGTTCTGTTTTGGTTTATTTTAAGCACATTCATTCATACAGTCAATATAAATGACAGGTTTGTTTAATACGTCACTGAAAATATGATGATGTTAATCTAGACTATAGTACTGAAATCCCAAAAATATCTAATGCAATAAATGCTGGCTAAAATAGCTGTAGGCAGTCTACTAATCATTAATATTTTGAGATTGTATTATTTTTTATAATTACACATTTGTAATTTTGCAGGTCGCTCTGAATAATGGCATATGCTAAGTGCTGTAAATGTAAATTACATATTGATTACATATTTTAAATGAGCAGACCAACTGTTTTTTAATATGTAATAACATGTAATCCGCTTAGTAATTTTCTTATTATTTAAGTGTTGTTTTAGTGTAGCAGATTTGGCAGATACCTTCTATCTGGATAACAGAACTTTAGGTTGACTAGTCAAAAAGTGAGACTATACTCACAGCTGGGCCAGATTCTCCAGAACGTCCACGAGGTCCAGGTGGTCCAATGGGTCCAGGCTGACCATTTGCTCCATCCTTTCCAGCGGGGCCACTGGGTCCAGGGGGTCCCTATACAGAAGAGATCAGTCAGCTAAACATGAACAACTATCGTAATTATTGTTTTTCTATAATATCTACACCAGTCTCTTTATAGCTCCATTAGCACATCTTACAAACAAGGAGGTCTCACCTTGGGTCCACTAGGTCCAGATGGTCCAGTAGCACCCTGGTCACCAGATGAACCCTGTAAGGCAAGAACAAAACCAAACATATTGTGTTAAGACACCATGGTTAATATTTGTTTAATAAAAAGAACAGATGTTTATGAACTCACAGGAGGTCCAGGAAGACCCTGCAGACCAGTGAATCCTCTGTGTCCCTTTTGTCCTCTTTCTCCAGACTCACCAGCCTCTCCTTTGTCTCCACGGGGGCCTTGGGGTCCCTGAATGAGAAGGAAAAATAGAGATGCTTTATTTCACAGGCACACTATTACTATCATGTCAAGCAGTTACCCATGAAAAAAGAAAGTCTAATTTATAATGTTAATACTTACAGCCATGCCTCTAGCTCCAGCAGGTCCAGGAGCTCCAGCAGGTCCTTGGGGTCCCTATGGAAATGAAATACAGTTATACTTAGCAACACCACCTACAATCAGCGACTTAATCAATAATCTGAAGGTCTCTGATGTACACTTTATAAACTGTTATACATTTGCTGCACTATTTTAAAAATGATACAATAGATTCAAATATTGAAACTTTAAAATGTATGCTTTTTTGGGGTTGTCTTTTTTGTGTGTGTTTTTGTCGATCTGTGATATGAGCATTGACATCACACCTATGCAGTTATGTTATGTTCAAACTGGTAGAAGTTCATTAGAACGAATCTGGGGCAATAACTGTGTTTTGGTTATTGGCTCTGTAAAGGATCTGTTTTGTGTGGATTATTTGTGTGAACTATTGAATACTTTTATTCTAAATAAATATGTAATTATTGTTTCTTTTGCTAATATTTAGTTCCAGTATTTTGGGCAACAATATTTAAAGTAGTAAGGTATATATACCTAAGATATCTGCAATATTTGCAAATGGTAGTCTTGTGAAAAATTTGGTAAAATTATTTCTAGAACATTTTCAATTTTGAATTAAACAAGACAAATTAGCTTATTTATTATTATTATATTTAGTGTTAATCTAGTGTTTTGGTAATCTAAGTTATTAATGTCCTTAATGTAGACATACAACTGAAAACAACAGTGATGTTGATGTTAAGTATTGTAAGTGTTTCACATTACATTTACATAATTTAGCAGATACAACTAAATGTTAACAGATACAGTTAACAGATTCAACTCACTCACAGATCAACAGCTGATACAGTTTTACAATCCAAGCAATTGTGGGGCAAGTATAATTACTCAAGGGTCTAACAGTGAAAATTTGGAGAAGATTGGATTTTAACCATCTGGTCCATAGTCCATATCGTAACTGCTAGGCTACCACAGTCCCATACAGCAGCCAACACCACCTCACAGTTAGATGGGCTTAAACCGAGCACCTCAGCAGCACTAATGTGTACATGTTTAAACTATCTGAGCTAGTCATGCTGATAATGACAATGTTGCGAACACCATTGATAAAGTCAGTCTGATACAACTGTAAATGAAAGACATTGTTATATATGAAAATAAATAGGATTATATCACGGACCTATATACTTATGACCTGTGAGCCATTAATCCAGTGGACATTATATCTTCACTGTACTCACGTTCTCTCCTCTGTCTCCCTGTTTGCCTACAGGTCCAACAGAACCAGGAGATCCAGGGGCACCGGGAGCACCAGGAGAACCAACAGGACCAGTGTTACCGCGTTCACCCTGCAGAGCAATGAAGTTTTGGTATTAGCAACCAGGGGTTCAATTAATTTAACTTGCATTAAAAATAATTATGCCTGTGGTTTAGTACCATTTAAAATTATAGTTTGTTTCTGCAGTTTAACAAAGATTACAATGTGTTTTGCCCTCACCTTGACACCTGCAGCACCATCTCTTCCAGGAGGACCATCAGATCCAGGGTTACCCTACAGAAAAATAGACAGTAAAAAAATCTGAATCATTCAGTCCTGTCCCAAACAGCTGTGGATGAACAGCAGCATGTTGTATTTGTTTGTTTTAATGCTTGATTGAAAATTGTGTTATCACTCACACACACACACACACACACACACACACACACTGATATTTGTTCCAAGATAATAACTCTTTCAATGTTTGTTATTTGAATTATTTATTAATCTTTGAATAATTTAATGTTCCCTTATATTAGTCAGGTGATTATTTTACCTCACGTCCAGGCTCTCCAGCAGGGCCAGTCAGTCCAGGGGGTCCAACAGGGCCAGGGGGGCCTCGGTCTCCAACACCACCACTAGCACCCTGTTTGCCAGGCTCACCCTAATGAAGATAAAAAAGTAAAACATTTAACAACACTTATTTAACAACACTTATTAGCCATCCACTATATCAAGTTATTTAATTAGAAAGATTTACTTCCAATATGTAATAAACAAATAAATATATACATGTAATATATACAAAAAATATTTTTTTAAACAAACAGCAAAACAAGCCATAATTGAGCTTGCTGATAAATAATAAGCTTTATCAAATATAATCAGATAGTACATTCTGATTGCAATCAAACCTATTCAGATCAAATCAATCAAATCTATTTGACAAAGATCTAAAACATGGCCTATGGTTTACCAAGGCAAAAGATCATGAAGAATAATATATATTATAGAAGATTGAGGTCTATCTTAATATATTGTGATCATTTTATGATTTTCTTTAACCAAACACAGTGGATTTTTATTTAAGACAATTTTAGTTGTCTGTAATTCTCTCACTGGTCCTTTATAGTCAATTTAAATAGGCTGTGTGCCTAAGTTAACCTTGTCATTTATATACTCACAGCTGGTCCGGGAAGACCAGGGAAACCTCTCTCACCACGCTGACCAGGAAGACCAACAATACCACGCTGACCAGCAAGACCTGCTGGACCAGAAGGACCATCAGGACCCTAAGTATCGAGCAAAATAAAAAGTAAATATATATTATGACATTTTTTTGCACAATATGTTGAATGGTTATGACTAAATATGCATGGAATATATCGGTCTTAATATACTAATTTTGAAAATTTTGCTAGGAAGTTAGGAAAAGAGCTTGAGCCGTACAGGAGGACCATCCTCGCCAGCATCTCCCTTTTCTCCAGGTGGTCCAGCAGGGCCACGCAATCCAGCATCTCCTGCTCTTCCTGGGGGACCAGCATCACCACGCATTCCCTTAGGACCATCTTTACCAGAAGGACCAGATGGGCCAGCAGGACCAGGGTTGCCCTGAGAGAAGGAGAGTGAAGAGAGACATTACAAGAATAAAAGAAGAATTAAACATTAAAAGATAAAGTTAAGGAGAGAACAAAATATAATCTTATTTTCAGATATTCCAAACTCAGTCTACTATGTATTTCTTTCCATGGTGCAGATAACCAAAATAAAATAATATAAACAACTTGCTCATTTGCTGGTGTGTATGTTTTTCTTTCTACACCAATACATTTTGTTTTGGTGTAAATTAACATTCTTGTTTGTCCACACAATATTTAATTGCAGACTGGGAACAAACTGTGTGTTTAGAGAGCAGTTACTTTAAATTTGCCATGCCACACCATTGTTGTTCAGTATTCTTAATATTATGAAATCGTGAACATCAGCAAATGTTAGAGAAGGTCCACTACAGATAAAGAGCTATGGTGGACTTGATCTTCCTCCAACTCTTTGATTGTAGTCTATGGAATTTAAACTCTTTAGAGTTGAGCATGATGAATATCAACAACCTCTTTTCTGAGATCCACAAAAATCTCCTTTGTTCAAGCAATGATATACTTCACAAAAATGTTGTGAAACTCAGACTTGCCTGTCCTATACAACAGGTTGCCCACTCACACTTTGAGAGATTGTCATCTCATTGATTGAAAACACCTGAATCTAATTTTGCCTTCAAATTAACTGCTAATCCTAAAGGGTAACATACTGTTGCTACATACATGTCACAGACATGTTACATTGGATCATTTTCTTCAAAACATAAACAATAAAGATATTAATATTATATAAATATGTATTGTAAAAATATGCAATATCTTTTCTGTCTGGTATTCCGTCACTTTAAACATGTTTGTGTTTGTGTGTAGTAGTCATGAGCTTACATTTGGACCGGGTGGACCAACTCTTCCAGCAGCACCTGGGAAACCAGTAGCACCCTAAAACAGGGAATATATCAGTATTACATCTAATCCAAAAACATTCTTATATTCCAAACACTTTACAACGCGTTAGTGTGAAACATTTAAACATTGTTTAAAACTAGAACTGGAATAAGTAAAGCAATGACTAACTGGTGCTCCCTGTGCTCCACGAGCTCCTTTGGGACCAGTGACACCAGTTGGACCCTGAAATCAAGAAAACAAAAATATATATATATCACAGTGTCACATAGGATGAAAAATACATTTAGCTGAAAACAAGCATTTAGCTGAAAACATTGCATCATTCACTAATAATGTAACTTTAATATCTTCATACGCCTTTGAAAATCTTTACTCACAACTGGGCCTGGTGCTCCAGATGGTCCTTGAGGTCCGGATGCTCCAGCATCTCCCTTTTGCCCTGATTCTCCCTGCTCTCCTTTAATTCCAGGCTGGCCATCAGCACCCTAGTGAGGAACATGACAAATGTTAAACATAATAATTCTTATTTATTGCGATGGTGTTCAACTATATTTTAAAAGTCTATTTAAATGTAAAGTTTTTACTACTTTTAGTTTATTGTTTTTTTACATTATCTATAGATCATAATAATCTATGGCCATAAAACAGGTTGGAGAGTTTTTTGTATAAATGTTCTACAATGAGTGAGTTGTCGTTCTAATCCTGCAGAGTGTGTAGTCAATTGGAGGTAACTAAGTTTTCTGAGCATTATTGTAAGCGAAAAATATATTTTTGTAAATCAAAGAGGTATACATATATACAGGTAAATGAGCCAAACTTTTTTACCCATTCATTCATGTGTTAACTGAGATAAGAATTGGATTAAAAGCTAGGGTCAGCAACGTAATTGTTGGCTTTTGGCTTGAAAATACATCTAATCTACATCATGTCAGTTCTTTAATCTTTAGGGCTGCAAGTTTTCACTCCAACCAGTCAGGAACTGCACCAGGTTCCACTTGTTTTATCTTGGTCTTCAAATGACTATTACGTGTGACTGCTATTTGACTGGAATGGAAATCCACAACCAACACAGGAAGTCAGCCACCACGGTGGCTTTGCAACATTTGCAGTAAGTTGGATGGTTCTTACCATCATAGCGACTTAGCCTGAAAAAGGGCTGCTGAGAATTGCAGTGGCTTGGCTTGGGCCAGTCTAAGACTAGTCTAAAACTAAGACTAGGCACTGCCTAAGACTAGTGTGCCCTATCATGAAAACTACAGAAAGGCCACTAAGAACATGAAACCACATAATTTGTGCTATGTTGATTACTGACAAGCTATAATCATTTAGAAATATATATTACAACAATTTAAAAGACTAGTCATGTTTCATAAGACTTTCTGATTAATTAAGAATGACTCTGCTACTGAGTTATGATAATTACTGAAGAATAATTATGGTATATGCAGCTCTACTTACAGGTGGTCCAGCAAAACCAGCAGGGCCAGGAGGTCCAACCTCACCACGGTCACCCTTGGGAGAGAAGCAAACAAGTTCAAGAGGAATCTAAATAAACTGCAGCATCATATATAAATGATGCCACTGGCCAATCTTAGGCAAATTCAAACCCCAAATAATACTTACAGGGGCACCACGAGCTCCAGCAGCCCCAGTTGGGCCAATTGCACCAGTTTCACCCTTTGGAAAAAGAAAAAGATGGATGATATGATAAAGATAATCAGTCAGAGACACATACCATCTGGGTGATTAAATAAGAGTGACTTTTAAATTCATACCTTAGCTCCGTTGGGGCCACCAGGACCAGGTGGACCAATAGGACCAGTCAAACCCTATGGGCAGGTGCAAGTATAATGTTTAAAAAGATACCATACAATTAAGCAGATTATTGAACTTAAAAGGGATATGAAACACATAGAGAATATATTTGGCACTCACTCTTGAACCATCTTTGCCAGGAGCACCCTCAGGTCCTTTCTCTCCAGTGTCACCCTGAAAAACAGCACAACATAAGTCAGTTAAAGCAATTTAAACCAAACATGTTTTGCTTTTAGTGAATTAAAGGACATATAAAATATTTAAAATCTTCCAAAATTGGATGTATGTATACATACTCTGTCACCCTTAGGTCCAGAGATACCAGCACCTCCTCTCTCACCAGGCATACCCTGCAGACCAGGAGGACCTTGAGCACCAGTAGCACCAGCAGGGCCTATTGCACCCTAGAAGACATGATCAAAAACAATATGAGATAGCAGTGTGATGCAGTGACAGTCATTAACAGCCTTTACACAAACCTTTAAACAATGATGTCTGAAAGCAATAGTGATCTGAGAACACTGATTTGAATAAAATTTTATAAACTGCACTTAAAAAACACAGAGGGTTTTACATGTTATGCATTGTTTTACTAGTAAGTGTTTTGCATCCCCTGAAATTTTGTGTGGTTCCATTTCATGCCCTATTTAAAATACAATTATGGCTTAAGCAAATATCAATGCATTGAATAGACCATGTCCATTTTAAAAAGCATATTCACCAGAAAGTCACCATTTTGCCATAATCTGGTATTGAACTATAAATGTCTTACATGGTTGGAGGATAGACCAGCCACAACCACTGTTAAAAGAGGCTGCTTAATAATGCCCAATTTTGGGATTGAATGTTATAATTTTCAAACTCTCAAATTTTTAAACTCCTTCCAAATATACAGTCAGTTCCAGATTTATTGGCACCATTTGTAAGGATGAGTAAAAATGACTGAACATATCAGAGAAACATGACTATTTATTCCAGGAAAATAAAAGAAAAGCTTTAGCCAAAAATATGTAACAAAATCATGGGTATTATGATGATGATGATGATGATGAAATTCTTTTTATTCAGTCAGTCATCAAATGATACAATAGCAATCAACAAAACAAACACTGCCAGAAAAATAGTGACTGAAAAAAAAAAAAATCTCTCATCATATTTGAACTGTTCATACAATCTCCATTCTGAAAATTACTTCAGATACACCTGGTCAAATGATGGTTTGTTGACCCTTTGTCTGAATTACATGAAAAACAGTGCACATTCCCAACCTGGGAACCACTGAAACCATAGTGGAAACAACTGGCATGGCAAAACACTGATAAATACCTGGACTAACTGCTCCAGGAATGCCTTATAGTCATTACAGGTACCTAACGCTACTTGGTGATTCCAGACCTCTAACCAGGTCAATGAAAATATTTCTCTCTATTCTCAAAACTTACCTCCACAGAGGTGGGCTCACCACTCGAGCCACTGTGGTTCATAATTCCATTTTGGTGAGGTGAGTTTTAAGTTTTAAGTTTTTTGAGTTTGAAGTCAAATTTATTTATATAGCAATTTTGATCATGAAGAACTGTCTCAAAGTGGCTTTACAAATGTAAAGGCCCAAAGCCCGGAATGATACAAGAAAAATACTATTTGAGGACAAGACTCAACCTCCTTGGGCAGCCTAGCCTACATGTAAGAATCCTAGTAAGTTACAAAGTTAAGTTTACAGTAGTTTAACATTAGCCAGATACAAACATTTAAAAGACATATTAAACCATATTTAAATAAAATAAAATACTATATAGAATGACACTAAAGACAAATATACAAAAATATATTTGAAGAGCTTAATAAAAGTCAATATACGTTTATAGTATTTAAGATGATTAAATGAGTAAAACATTGCATATAAAAGTGGATAATATCTGTATCTAGATTATGTCCAGTAAACAGAGTTATTGTAGGTTTTCGTGTACTCAGAGAAAAGTTATTATTATTTTTATTACTACATACACAACTCTTGTATTTGCATGTTACAATAACAAAGCTTGGTTACTAATGTGATTGTTGTGGAATTTTGGAATACTAAGTGA
The DNA here is from genome assembly GCA_033117975.1 of Parotocinclus spilosoma. Lineage (NCBI taxonomy): Eukaryota > Metazoa > Chordata > Actinopteri > Siluriformes > Loricariidae > Parotocinclus > Parotocinclus spilosoma. The sequence goes on from JAVSBV010000113.1 coordinate 5,034,352, forward strand.
AGTGCCAGATGCTTATAATCACAGACAGTGTTTATTTATGTTTGTGTTCTGCCTTGCCAGAGACTCCCAAGTCTCAGTGCTCGGTTTGGGGGCTTCAACTAGAAAGAACATTTCCTGGGAACAAACTTAAAATTAATTTATGCATAAACGGAATGCAAAATAAATCTAAATCAAATCTGTCATGTGCAGAAATGTGGGCTTCCTTTGAGCTAGTTGATTCACTAAGGGTTAATATTTAAGTTTATCCCCAGAAGTAAGATATGTTAACTCAGTTATAAAAATTACCAATACATTACATTTGAGTAGGTGCATGCATTTACTAATTTACTTATTTTCTTTTTCAGATTTTAAAATACACAATCCTTCACAACGCATGCTCTTGGTGTATATTATGCATCATATTGCCAGTTCATCATGTAACTTAGGCATACCTCACAAACCGACACCACAGTCTAAAATGAAAGTTTACACGGTAGTGTCAAAAGTCATAGAAAAGGTCGCATGCTGCGTCGCGAACTTTTCGCAAAGGCGTCAAAAACCATTGTTGAGGTTTCTTTGTTGGTAGCTGCCTTTAAATGACCCCTACAAGGCTTATCATCCACAGTCATGTTTTCTTGGAAGTTGGATATGAGGAATGCAACAGATTTTTTTAAATATCTGTGTTGATAAATTTCGAACTACAAGAGATCCTGGAAATCTTAGACAATTATTGTTTTCTTTGATATGTTACATGACGATCTTGCTATTGGACAATGTCCAGTGTCATTTGATCCACTCATTTATACTGTTCCATCTTTGATAATTGTAGTCAAAAATGATTTGCTTTTGTTTTTCTTTTAATTCTATTTTTAACATTATTCTGAAAACCTGGAACAGTTGTGTGCCATTCTCTTAGAGTTCACATTGTTTGCTAAGTTGTACCTGTGTACATAGAGCAAAGTCTCAAAAAGAGGACCATGCCAAAGAGTTTTTTTCCAGTTATTGTAAGAGGTCCAACTGAGCTACTCAATATTCCAATAGGCTAAGTGAAGCATGTAAAAAAAGAGGAGAAAGAAGTTGACCTTCTCTGAGTAGTAGAAGTGATGACCTACCAAAGTGCAGATTACCATATGCCAAAATCAATTGTAGGCATTAGAAAACTGACAGTAGTCTCAATGGTGAGGTTAACTTAGAGGTGGATGTTGGAGTAGGGGGAAAGCTGGTTTGAGTAGCATGAAGGTAAAGTCAGAACCGGCTTAGTGGGTAGCACCGCTGCCTCTCAGCAAGAAGGTACCGGGTTCAAAATCAGGGTGTAGCGGCCTGGGTACTTTCTGTGTGGAGTCTGCATGTCCTTGCCATGTCTGTGTGGGTTTACTCCAGGTACACTAATTTTCTCCCACATTCCAAAGATATGACTGTTAGGTCGTTCAGACACTAAATTTGCATAGATTTGAGGGCGTCGTGGCCTGCCCACCTAGCCAGCGGGGTGGTGCTAAATAATGACTAAAACACCACTGCAGCCAGCGACGTCTACAAGGTGATCACTGTGATGGTCAAAACCTACATAGTTTCACCTTAAAAAAGGCTGTCAGGCATGACTACAAATTCTGATAAATAGAAGAAGAAGAGGAAGATGAAGAACAAGAAGAAGAAGAAGATGAAGAACAAGAAGAAGAAGGAGCCATACATATCTGGATTCCCCAGAGGCAGAAATAGTAGTCAAATTGTACTAAATACTTCAGCAACTCTTAGTATGGCACACACTGAGATACTGCTGTCATTAAAGAAAGTCCATGATGAATTCCAAAATCTAGAGGAGACTGTTGTGGCAGCAAAGGTAGGGGCATCCATAAGAACGGCATACTAATGTCCATGTTTTTGATGTCATTTTTATGGTGTCTACAAACTTTTGGCTACATAAAGTTTGCATGTTTCTAGTAAATGTGAAATCCAATACTATGCCTATGCTGGAAGACTTCTACCTGAGCTGTTTGGAGTGTGTTTATTTATTATTTATTGGTGTAGAGAGAGCTTTTTAGACCAATCCCGGCAACTAAATGTTTAACCATAAACATTGCTTAAATATAAACATAAGCATTTTATCCGGCTTAATATGCCTGACTAATCTCATGAACATGCTAATTATGAATGAAAGAGCTTATCCATGTTATACGTTAACAATGAAAAGAAATAATATATTTCCCACAATTTTTGTTTCAGAGTAACATATTCATTCTTTCCTTCCTTCCTTTTTTTTTTTTTTTTTAAGCAAAAACCATGACAGTATTTCAAGCTCCGTGGTATTTAACAGTATCAAAAATAGTGACACCATCATTTGCATACGTTAAGGCCATTTCATTGGCGTAGGCATTGTCATGCTTATTAGGGGATTTGTATGGGTTTCGTCACTCTCACAGTGTGATCTGTTTGATTAAGGTAGTTAAGTCTGATCGCCTCCTGAAATTGCTTGCCTTTAATAACTGGCAGTGGGATTACAACTGAATAGCCTTGGGCGAATGTGCCTCTTGATTACTGTGCTTGGAAGTCTAATGAAACAAAACTGACCTAGAGTGCCTTCTCTCATTATTCATTAAGGGCACACCTCATTAATCGATTATCCACATATAATCGAATAATGAGCTCTGTCCACTTGTTCCAATGCAAGTTATTTTCTCAAATGTACAACTGAGCAGAAATAAAATCATATTTTATACACAATACATTAGTTACAGGAGACTGAATAGAAATTACTTGACCTACTCTTCACTAAATCTATGTTTTAAAATGCTCTCCAGCGTGAAGACAATTAATTATGATTGCTTTACTTGAAATACTTTAATTAACAGATCAAAATCAAATATATTTCATCAACCTTATTCACCTGCTGTCTAATTATTTCACAAGTTTTCAAGTCCAGTCATTTTCCTGGACCAAGCTTGGCCACTTCTACGCGTCTTTCTGCTATTTCAAAGGTCATAACAACATTTAGACACACTGGGTTCTTTTGAATCGTTTTAAATAGCACATTTCACATGTCCTGCTAACATGTAGATCTGGCTGGCTAAATCTGTGATCAACCAGCTGACTTGGGAGCTGCTATATGTGCCAAAAGAAGCAGAGCAAAAAAACATCACAGACTGCCTGATTACGTTTCAGCTCCAGGCACAGCCCTTCAATGTCACCAACAACAAGTTCAGTATAGCCCATGAATGCTCAGTGAATGACAGCAGCCTCTTAATCCCAATCATTGTTGGTGCAGCTCTGGCTGGCTGCATTCTCTTTGTAGTGATTGCATATGTGATTGGACAATGAAAGATCTGTGTGTGTTGGATATCAAAGCCTGTACTGACTTTCTAACGGATATATTCATGAATTTCAATTCTTTTTGGCTCTGGAAGCAGCCCCGAATCTTTTGTTAGTAGCACCAGATATATTTAATAAATAATAGCATAATTAAAATAATTATGATGCAAACATTGTAAAATATAACCATTATTTTTGCACAACAGGAGTAGACTATTTTCTCAATTCCACTTTACTTATACAAGAACGTTGTTTTTCTACAAATACAGTCTGTAGTCCGTCTGTTTTTTCACATACTTTGTTTGTCCCCTTTACGCTGTTCTCTAATTGTCAGCACCACCACAGTTGAGGTACACGTACTATTTGGGTGGTGGATCATGCTCAGCACTGCAGAGACAATGATTTGGTGGTGGTGTGTAAGCATGTGTTGTGCTGGTGTGAGTGAATCAGACGCAGCAGTGCTGGTGAAGTTTTTAAATACCTCTGTGTCACAGCTGGACTGAAAATTGTCCACCAACCAAAAATGTGGCAGTAACCTGGTAGATGTGTCTAATAGAGTGCTTTTTTAGTGTTTGAAATACACTGCTACAAATGTGTTTTAAAGATTTGGCCATCATCTTTATAGAAAGCCACACTCCTCTTGTTTTACCAGGTTTTATTAAAGATACCCTAAGAGTCAGTGTATCAACAACTAAGGAACGTTTGTGGTGGAAATTCAAATAAGTAGTTCTATTATGTGGGCCATAATGATCATTTATGTTGTGCTAGAACATATTGTTCCAGCCTGAGAAGGACATCCCACGCTCTACAGTTATCCTGAATGGAAGTTAAAAGGTTCTGTTACACTGAAACTTGCTGATGTCAAAATGTGTGAACCTGACGTGGGAGTCTTGTATATCATATCATACCTCTGTTTCATACTTTTAGCGGACAGTATAGTATCGGTAAAAAAAAGTAACATGGGGAAAATTTTGCCTGACTTAATGAGTGTTCAAATAAACTTGCAAAGAGCAACAACTCATCACAGATGAAGTGCTTTACTACACAATTGCATAGACATTTTTGTGTAAGAAACATTTTTTTGAGGACAGACTTAAACGCGGACACATGATTTGGGGGGAAAATTGGTGACAGGGAACCAGGGACAATTTGTTTAGCCAATACATGGCAGAACACTGACCCACTCCGTTTGTTCAGCATTTTTTTTTGCCATGCACACGTGTAACAGTCTTGGACTGGTTTCTATTAATTTTTGCTTGTTTTGAGTCCTAAGCATACTGAACGTTCCATATACACGCATACTATATCTACACAGACAGTTTTTAATGCCGTTATCACCCAAATGAGGATGGGTTTTCCCTACTGAGCCTGGTTCCTCTCAAGGTTTCTTCCTATTCATCCCAGGGAGT
>JAVSBV010000113.1:5039142-5063654 GCA_033117975.1 Parotocinclus spilosoma
TATATGTATAGGATCACAATTTACACGTCACCTAGTTTAATTGGAAGTAAATATATTTGTATTTGAAAACATATTGCTCATGAAAATTTGGGGAGATTTTGTTACGCTTTTGTGAGCAGTGTACTTATAACAATGCAATGTTTATTTTGCTATACAATCAATAAAGTTCTAAAGTATCTAAAGTGTTAATTATCTTACCTTGGGTCCATCAGTTCCAGGAGTTCCCGGAAGTCCTCTGGGTCCCTGAAGACCCTGGGCTCCAGCACTTCCTCTCTCACCAGGGAAACCGCGCTCACCCTGAAACAGACATGGACAAAATTTGCATCACATTCCAAGTAGGTAAATCTGCAACAAACACTATACTGTATGGTAGTTTGTGTCATATTGTAGTTGTGATGGTAAAAGATGGGAACTCACTCTTGGTCCAACTGCACCAGGAGCACCACCCTCTCCAGGAACACCCTAGAATATATTAAAGCGAAATGATATTGGGGTCATAAAATCCAGCACTAATATCATTAATATGTAGTTATCTATGCAGAATAACCAATGCCAGATAAAAATCTCACCTGGTCACCTGGTTTTCCACCCTCTCCTGGTGGTCCTGAAGGTCCAGGTAGACCCTGTTAATAAACATCAAGTCACACTAGTTATTTCACAACAAAAACAGGAATTATTCTCATTAAATGTCAAATGTGATTGTCAAGAATGTATATGTAATTGGTTCTATAGGACCTGAAAGCCAGGGGGTCCGGGCTGTCCTTGTTCACCTCTCTCACCAGCAGGGCCCTATACAGACAATAAACAGATGTTAGGTTATTACAAGTGCAAGTGCTTTATAGCACATCATGCTAAGCCATGTGAAAAATTGAACATGTGAGTTAAATTAGTCAGTTTATTTAAAATTATTGTGCAACTGTAATCCTAATTTGTGCTCGTCCTAATATTAATCTAATCGAATTAGTGCTTTACAATGTTACAATATCTGTAAATATATAAAGATAGATTCCTCTAAACTAAATAAAGCTTATGGATACAAAGATTTAATCAAATCAGTATCATGTTTAATATAAGAAGGGACCTACAGCAGGGCCAGGAGGACCAGCTGCTCCAGTCTCACCATCTTTTCCAGACAAACCCTGATGACAAGAAGAGAAGAGTTCATTCAGAAGGTGCTATTTAGATTAGTTCAACAATGAGCAAGTGCATTAGAAACAAGGGTTGCTTACTCTGACACCAGGGCTACCAATAAGTCCTTTCTCGCCAGGTTTGCCAGACTCACCCTTAATAACGAAGACACACGTACACGTATTGAACAACAACACAACTGCACTTCTTAAAGCAGATTATAATCAATTTTATATAAGATTAACTAATCAAGTGCTTAAGTGAGTAATAGTGATGCTCACATTGGCTCCCTTGGGTCCTGGGAAACCCATCACTCCAGGCTGTCCTCGAGCTCCCTGAGGGCCAGGGGGTCCAGGACGACCATCTTCACCAGAAGCACCCTATAAAAGATTCCATGCTCAACTAAGCATTTACTGGTAACTTATTTAAATTTAGCATGCAGCCAGTACTGTCTCAATATGGATTAGCGCAAAGTAGTTGGAGATTAAGACTGTACCATGCAATGAGTTTAGGTAAAAATGCTGAGATACTCACAGTAGGACCAACTTTTCCCTGAGGGCCAGCATCTCCAGGGCGACCGGTCAGACCCTACAGCACACATGCAGTCATTTAATGGAAATACAAATACTTGAGCAAAAATGAATTTGCGATTAAATTATTTATGAGTACCATTAATTTATTTTAATATTTTAAATATTACATAGAAAAAATGTCTGTTTACCTAGACAGTCTCCTGTAAACAAATTTTTGTACTCACTCTTGCTCCGGGAAGGCCTGGCTCGCCTGGACGACCAGGATCTCCACCAGCGCCTTTTGGCCCAGACACCCCAGCAACGCCACGATCACCAGGAGCACCCTAACAACACCACAGACAAATATTCAGCATACCTCAGAGGACTCAGAGGATCCCTTATGTGCATACTTATAAGAACAGTTGTACTAATTCTGGTAGTTGCTGGTGTTAATACCTACCTTTGCACCAGGTAGACCATCCTGACCTGGGAATCCACGGTTACCAGGAGCTCCCTAGCAAAGAGAAATACACATGATAAGTAATAGGGATTTCCAAAGTTGGCCAAAGGATATAACATCAAAATTTAAATGAAAAACATTGTCAGATTTACTCTTTCTCCTGGGGGTCCAAGTGGGCCAGCAGCACCAGGTTCTCCTCTAGGTCCTCTCTTACCCTCCTCACCAGCTGGGCCTAAAAGACCCTGAGGTCCTGCAACACCCTGCGGGAACGAACATTCCTCCTTAGCACATCCTGCAATTTACTAGTAAGACTATAGTACAGTGTTGATTATACAATGACATTCTAAGACTAATAACAAATACATGGATTCTGGACTTACCCGCTCTCCTTTAGGTCCAGCCTCTCCCTTAAATCCTGGCATACCAGGGTCTCCCTGTTAAAATATATTTATTTATTACATTCATTACACATACAGTGATAAAAATTAAAGGTCCAAAACAAAATAAAAGGAACAAAATACATTCTTATTAAAATGATCAATACTTACACTCTGACCCTTGGGCCCAAGTGGTCCAGTAGCTCCCTGAGGTCCAGGTGGACCACGGGGTCCAGGGAAACCTGGGGCACCAGCAATACCAGGCCCACCCTATAAAAGAATAGACTAATCAATGCTGATTGTGTGAGATATCTTTACTAAGTCAACAATGGCCTATCATGTTTAATCCACTATACTTAATGTTTGGGGTATTCCTGAGTGGAACCTAGTTAGTTAATGAAAACTGCAGACTAAACTGTAATTATTTTGGAATCCAGCACTGTATGATATATGCTGTACTGTTTAATAATGTACTTTGTGAAATTCAGTTGAGACTACACTTGTATCACCATTGTACTGTACACATATTATTCTACTCTACACATGCACATTGTTCTGAATTTTGACATTAAGTCGAGCCATTAGCGGTGGATCACTGTAGTAATGTTAGGGACATCAAAACGTATTGTAACATAATTTGTTCATTATTTAGCAAAATGTATTACCAGTATTTAACAATTATCAAAATAAAACTAGCATCATTAGCAATGTATGTTATGAGTTATGAGTGAACCTGAGATATAACCAACACCAAGCAGATACCTTTAGATGACAAACCTTTATCACAGTACAAAAGCTCTTACTGTAACAATAATTAACAGATTGTTATGCTATATTATGTAATATGAGGAGCTGTATTGCTAACATTTGTCTAATAGTTTTATTCACCTTAAACAAACATGGCTTTAAACAATTTTCAGTAAAATTGTGTGCTTTGATCCCACCCTGCAGACAAAAATCAGGTGAACTTATGGATCACCTCTGTGATTAGGCTGTCACTGAAGGAATACAGGTTTCCCTGGGTTAAAATAATTATCCTTTTCATGGGAGAGGACCAGTGTGTAGGACTATACATGTAGTTACAAATATTTTGTTAGGTTATGCACTCACACACATAATAGTTCCATAGAATGCATTATTTGACATTTAGTCCTAATAATAATATCCAGTTCCTGAGGACGCTGAAATTGGCTTTCAATATAAAGGCCAGATGGAGTGTTTTTTGATGAACTGACATCCCAACCAGGTAGCATGTTTGCCTATGCCCAGTAAATTGTGGAATAGCCACTAGCCCATGCCCACTACCCACCCACACTGGGCAAGAACCTAAGACCAATAATTACTGACCAGAATAATTGGAGTCATTAATTTTCACTTTCAACTTTATTCATTACAATATAATTGTTACAACCTATCCAGAATTAAGTGATTAACTGATAAGCAGTAGATTAACTGTTTGCTTAATGATTTTTATTGCTCATTGCCAAATGAAATGTAATCAGCAACTTTTAAACACGCTCAATAAATACCTGATTCACTCATGTAAAACACCAATACAAGAAGCATGCTCATTGCTAAAGTACATTGTAAAGTCTCTGATTTATTTCATTGTGAAACCCACCCCAATTGTGCATGAAGATATTGTAGCATATACTCACAGCAGATCCTTTGGCTCCAGGAATACCATCAGTACCAGGGTTGCCCTAAAAAAATAAAAAGTATGCTTAAAACCCATGATAAATTAAGACAGCTTGTTTACACAAACTAGTTTTTTTGAAAAGATCAACTTAAACCTTGAAGAGTTTTCACATTCAAAAGTTCATTGTTTTAGGTCAACATACAATAAAATAGCTTTCTGTTTTCTGTAAGAATTCTGTGTAAAATACATGTCAAATTTGGGTAAAAAATATATTTGTCAGAAATAATGTGTTTATTGCAATACACTGTATTGTCCATACTGTACATGCTTTATACATTGCTCACAATAATATCTATATATATCTATAATATCACAATAATATCTTTATCTATAGCTCACAATAATATCTCCAAGTTGCCAGGAGTACTGAACTGTACTTATTGGTTGGTACGAAGAGTTCATGATATTCAGTTTGTATTCAGTTTTGATGATATTCATATTCATCAGTTTGTACATGTTGTAGATTTTGAAAAGTGCTGTTTTATTTACTGAGTATGTTAACATTACCAGGCCAAGTTATTAGTTATTATAATAGCGACACAAGATATGGAGAGATGCTTGGTTTTTCTGATATTAGAAATAACATACGCACAATAACTGTGTCATGTATAAAGAATATAACAATATTGTAATTGCATGGTGCCCTGCTGTTTGTAACATAAAATACAAAACAAGCACTTACCATGTTCAGTCACTCAGCTGGAGGTTTTATTAAGTGTTTTAATGTTTCAGTCTGTCATATCGTTGTAATAAATATACCCTACAATGTGTTGCTTAAAGTGTGTTTCTGGAATTTGACTTACAGAAGCTCCAGCAGGTCCAGGAGAGCCAGGAGTACCAGCTTCTCCACGGGGTCCTTGGGCTCCCTCAGATCCACGAGCACCAGTTGGTCCAGCCTCACCCTGTAAAGTGGAGATATGCAGACAGTTAGATTATATCTAAACTCACCTTCAGTAAGAACTACACAGATATTATGCATAAGATAATAAATTAAACAGCAGCAGTTTAGACAGACAGCTGTAACGCACCTTGGCCCCAGGGGATCCTGGGAAACCTGGAGAGCCAGCGGGACCAACAGGACCCTGAAAAATACAAGTGAATAGTTTACATTTGCATTCATTGAGCAAAGCTGACTACTCATCACATCTCTAAGTGATATCTTAAGATATCAAAGAGGCAGTACTTACAGGAGGTCCAGCAGGCCCAGTAAGACCATCATTACCACGGGCACCCTGCAGAAACCAGATGAGTGTAAACCATGCATGACTGACATGATTTTGATCAAAGGCCCATTTAATGAGCTCACAAGATCTAGTCACTCAGTCATCTTCAATTCTTTTAGGCCTTAGTGCATTTTCACTATAATGCAATATGTGCATTTTGTGCTGTCTGTACCTATTACACAAAACGGCACTACCAAAAACCAGTCAAGCCAAAAGGTCACTCACAGCAGCTCCAGAAGGTCCAGGACGCCCTCTCTCACCAGGAAGACCGCGAGGGCCCTGATTGAGAAAAGCAAAGAGAAAGAAGTATTAACATAAAATATTAGACATATGGAAAATATTATAGTAGGCATTCATCAGTGGGGCAGCATGGCGACTTTAAAACTTAATATCATCTATGTAACTCACCATTGGTCCAGGAGCGCCATTCTCACCAGCTGCACCAGATTCACCCTGTGGAAATAAAAAAAGTTGTAAGGCAATATAGTTCTACATGTCTTATAAGAATATGAAATACACTGACTGACCAAAACACTAAAACCATCTCAGTCGTAACAATGTTTGGGCAGGTGGTAAAATGCATAAAATTATGAATGCCCAAACCAGCAGTTTGTTTTCTTTATACAGTGTATCCTGGTGCACTCACTTCCCAGGAAAACAATGTACATATACCCAACAAACAGCCTTCTTCCATTGATTCAAGGTCCAGTTCGGACAGTAGTATATTAATTGTACAATTTTGACAATGGACAGGGAATGACAAGCAATCAAGGACTCTTAACTGGTCTGTGACACACTCAGCCTAAGTCACACTTCACTGCATGTTGTGACACATTCCTCCCATAACCAGCTTTTAACATTTCTGTGACATTACTGTGTACCACAGTAGGCCTTCTGTTCATTCAGACCAGTTGAGATTCATTGCTCTCATACATCCAAGGCTTTGAGAGCTTTGGCTTTGAGAGCCAACACCCTCTCGTGGGTTTATGCTTCGTCCCTCCTCAGATCACTTGCCTAGGTCTTCACTGTTAAGCCTTGTGGTTTAGGAGATGTCATTTGACATAACAACTTTCTTTGCTCCTTGTTAATGTCATCAGAACATTTTCTCCACATTCAACACATTGATTACTCTAATATTTATCTAAAATGTTATACCCTATGAATGTAATACTGCTCAACATGTGCTGTTGTAATAATACAATTAATATTATATTATCCAGTGGTTTATTTTTGTCTAATTACTGTACAAATGCTAATGTGTACAATAGCTATGAAATACTAAATATAGTTAAAGACAGTTTAAATAAGTTGGTCAAAATATGCTGGTTTTACCATGTAGCTTGTTTCATTATGTCTATATTTAATAATTCTTCAAGAAACCCAATATGTAATCTCCTTTTGTTTGAATGTTTTAAAGCTTTTTCTACTTTTCTCAGTTAATCAGCTTGCTATATGCATTAGTAGGGTAGAGTATTAATGAAGTCAATTGTAATTAGAGTTATGTGTCTGTATATGCATATATACTCATTTATAGATTGTAATCCATGTGTTTTTCCACATTTCATTTCCTCTTTATTCTGTTCTTAAATGATCAGGCAACCCACAGGACCACCAGAGATCAGATCCTATTTGGGAGGTGAATCATTCTTAGTACTGATGTGGTGGTGGAGTGTTAGTGTTTGTTGTGTTGGTACAGTTGTTTCAGACTTAGCAGTTCATTAGCATCCATTAGAGAAAAGTAAGAGTATGGAGAGAAACAGATGGACTACAGTCTTTGATTGTAGAACTACACAGTCCTTCTGTATGGTAAGTATAGCGAATAATGTGAACAATTATTGCAAGAAGAAGGTACAAAATAAAGTGATTATATATCTTGTATTATATTTATTGTATTATACAGATTGTATATATCTTTCCAGAAGTTACAGCATGCTAATGTGATATTGCCAAATAAGTAATCAAAACGTTCCTTTACTTGTTTTTTTATTTTTAGTAGTGTTTCTTGTGTATTTTGGCCATGCCAGCTCATATCAATGTTTAGTTTAGACAATGCTATTGGGCTACTTATGTTAGCATAAAAATATATATATCACATAAAATATATAATACATACAATTCTGATAGTTGGGTTTGTTTGCACAGTGCTTTAAACGTAAATAATCCTCTTCCAGTACACATCTGATGTCGTTACAAATTTGCTTTACACTGGGTTATACATTTATGATGCTCATAGTACTGTGTACAATGAAGGATGCTGTGCTTTTATACCTTAGCTCCAGCAGCTCCAGTCTCTCCCTTGGCGCCATCAAGACCTGGGTGTCCCTACAAATATAAACAGGTATTAGTTAGTACTCACTGTTATATATATAAGTATTATATAAGTATTATATTATATAAACATACTCTGTGTCCCTTGATACCAGGAAGTCCAGGAGTTCCAGGGAATCCACGAGCTCCCTGTCAACCAAACACAAATTTTGTTTAAATCAGAAACGCAGCCCATTACATTGGCATCTGAAAAGAATGGAGACCTCAACCACATGGAAACTATAACATGTTGGACTTTAAATTACCTGAGGTCCAGCAGGTCCACGGTCACCAGGCTTTCCAGGTTTGCCGTTCTCACCCTACAGAAAAACAAGCATAAGTGTAACAGTTAAACATTGTTTATCAGCATCATCTTCTTAAATATCATCCATAGGAATAAATAAGTTACTTACATCACTTCCTGGTTTTCCAGGTGATCCAGGTGGGCCACGGGGTCCCATGGAGCCCTGGCAGAAAAGACATTAATATGAATGGGTATGATAAAATGACATTGTTGGCAAATCTTCAGCCTTTCAGTAAGAGCTGTGATTGTATGCCCTATTTTTCTCAGATTAATGTGTGCAATCTGACATCTTTTGATGGCATCATTTGTGATACTCACAGAAGGTCCAGGCTCGCCAGCCTCACCAGGGCTGCCTTGGAAACCTTGTGGTCCCTATATTTGGAACAGATGAAAGTGTCGTATTAAACAATGACGTTAGAAAGATTTTCACTTTCACATGATTCATTTTCACTCTATGATTCATGTTTATCTCATTCATGTATCTATGTAATCAGTCAATCGGGGGTATCTTGATGCCTGATTCCTGATTGTTTTATATATGTATATGTTCATTTTTTTCGAATCTCCACTTTCTATTGAACTGTATTTAAAAATAAATACAAAAATAGCCAAAATCATGGCCAAACACTAAAGCCAAAACAGTTTAAAGCATAGTGATTATACACAATTTGATTGGACCTAATGATTTTGTGCAAATCAATAATCTATTTTAAAAAATTTGCAGGTGTATCTTAGGTGTAGGTATATGTAATTTTCTTGGTGTATTTGAATACTTACAGGGGATCCAGTGGGGCCAGGAGGACCACGGGGACCCATGGGGCCCTTAAAGAAAGAAACAATATTAAATCAGTTTGCAGTACAAAAAACATAAGTTCATGGTATGGCATGTAATATGAAGTGATTCACAAAGAATTGTAATTACACATAGAACTAAAATTATTTAAAATGAATTGTAAATTGACTTGTGTTAAATCCACACAATTTGCAGCTACAGCAGATATAGCAAAACAGGATGACAAAAAAATATGTAATATAGTTGTTCAAAATGAAGCTTTTTTGTTGGAAAAGCCAAGGTCAGATCTACTAAACATCCTAAGAATGTATTACAAAAGCACGTATTATTACATGCATTTTACAGTACTAGTAAGCTATTAATGTTGGAAGTTTTTCTCTCACCATTGGTCCTTGCATTACACCCATCTGAGCTCCTCCTGCTTTCTCATCGAAACCACCAGCCATCTGAGCTGCAAAATTCTGCAGGTGCACAAATATGTGTAAAGACAGTTAGCAACTGTCTACCGGAGCAAGGAGAGGATGAGAGAATAGACATGGGGACAGAAAAGTGGAGAGGAGAGAAAAAGTGGAAAGACAGGATGAGAGGAAAGAGCAGAGTAGGCAAAAGACAGATGACAGCTGAAGACAGGAATACGACGGAGTGGAAGGTAGATAAGTGAGGTAGTGTGGAGCAGTTATGAACAAATAAAGCAAAAAATACAATAAGTAAAGTGAGGAAAAAAGTAAAAGAAAGTAAAGGAGATAGAGCAGAAGACCAAGAAAGAGCAGAATTCGGCAATCGAGGACAAAACTTACTCCTCCAAGTCCAGGGACGCCTGGGCCTGCTGGTCCAGGAGGTCCAGGGGGTCCTGGATTTCCTGGAGTGCCAGGCTCACCATCTCTTCCTCTTGGGCCTGGATTTCCCTAAGAAATGAATGAACAGAAAGCAGAAGGCAGAAACGATCAAAATGACTTTGCTTCACAAGATCCTGTTGAATGCATTCAGCCTCATGGCCCCTGCTAGCATACTAACTAATTACACAGAATTATGTCTGGTTCATCACTACTAATCTCTCATGCATAAACTGTAAAAATCTAATAATCCAAAATGTCTTACCTTCTCACCCTTAGCTCCCCTCTCGCCACGTGGGCCCTGCTCTCCTGATGGTCCCTTAAATATTAGCAAGAAAAAGACGTTTAAATCCATACAAACTCTATAACAGTAACAGTTCAGTCATACATACATACTGTCTAAGAATATGTCCATTTTAGCAGCCAAAGGCTGGGAAATCAATGGCGTCCCCTGGTGGACATATTTTAGACTGCACGTTGCCACTAGGACAACCTTTCTCACATTAATATTAGGACAATAAGACTAATAAATGCCAAATATCTCACCATGGGTCCAGGTGGTCCTTTTGGTCCTACAGCCTACATAAAAACACAAATGTATATTATTACAACATTAATACAATTCCTGAAGCAACCACAGCTATGATAAATCGTGGCTATTCTGTTTGCTTCCAATGACTCTACAATTTAAGTAAATTAAATGTATCTAGCCAAATTACATTACATACTGACTACTTGACTACATATATTGCAGGCATAAATATTCTTACTATGTAGATTTTTGTCCTTTTTTACTTGACAATATGGAGAATTATCTACCATCATTAAGTGTTCCAAATCAAACACGATGGTGTCACTCGCAACATTCTAACAGAATAACAGATTTACAAATTAGATTTTACGAATAAACTTACATCTAAAATCTCTCCAGGTTCTCCTTTTTGTCCCTGTAATAAAAGGCATTAGAAAGGAAAGTTAGATCAAACAAGAAATTTAAAATAGAGGAATAAATCCTTTTATATAGTAAGTTATTTGTTGTATAATTTTAAACATTATCGCTCCAGATTCATCATTATCAATTAGTTTAAGTTAATATGAAAATATAAATTTGGCCATTTGCACTGACCTTCGCAATTCTCTCTGTAGTCCATTTACAGCAAAAGAGATGTAGAAAACAGAGCATTAAAATACCATCACAACATAACAAATTCATATAAATGACATTTTTTGAAAAATGGCATATTGATGGTTCAAACAACATTCACGGGAAATGTTAAAGAATGCCTCCACCCTAAAACTGGGTATTTCTATGACCATACATTTCCTTTGCCTGATGAAACAAATCAAGTGTCTGGACAGGATGAAGCAAGGGCTTAAAACTCCAAAACTGAACCCCATCACACTAATTAGTGCACCATGCCCCCATCATCGGCTGAACCCATTCTGCTGGAGTTAGTGTTTCAAGGAAAAGGAGAAGCAGCAATGGTTCAGTTGACATACCTTTGTAGCAATTAAACCATGTCCTGAACCACTCATTCTTTGTGACAGCAGTACAACAGAGAATGAGAATTTGCTGTTTAGTTAAGCAAAAAGCATTATGTTTTAAACAAAAAATGGATTTTGCAAATGGTAAAGATATGATAAGCTTTTTGCATGACTGAATCAGTGTCTGAAAAAAAAAAACTTTTTATGCACAATTAAACAAGAAGTGATGTCTGGTTTGCCTTAATGAGCAGCATTGTGCATAAAATGTTTTTAGATTAGATAAAACCTCTCAGTTGTATGTCAACATACCTTCTAGAAAGTGAGAGTGGCAGCTGGCCTTAATTATTGCCATCACAGTCTCTAAATCAGGTCTGTATTTCTTATTGTATGTTAATGTTGTAGGAAGTTAATAAAGCATGCCTGCATTTGTGGGAATTAATCACTTCATTGACTCTTTGTTAACAGAGGTCATTCCCTGATCAGCTCACACTCTGATAGATCTAACAGATCTGACACATTTACACTGGCCTCTTTTCTCAGTTTAATAGAGGGGTTTTTCGAACCTTCTTCTCCAAACATACCCAAGTGCAAGAGACCAATGTAAATATCAGCATAAAGCCTAAACACACATTGTACAGTTAGAATACTTCAGTTTCTGCAGCTTTTCCAAACATAGTCCATGATAAAATGAATCAGCTCTCTGAAGTAAATCAACTTCCTTTGTTTGTTTTTGTAAAATCTAAAAAGATGTTTTGCTCCTTGCAAATGAGAATGGTTTCTATGATCAAAATGTGTTTAAAAACTATTTCAATCATAGTAGCATGCCCAAATTAGATCCATACTACTAAACCATGTGGTTTGGCTCTTTTTAGTCTAAAATTGTAGTCCTATACTTATTCATGCACTGTGCACATGCAGTCCAAAAACATAATTTGCAGTTTTATTTCAAAGTCCAAAAAGAGGCCAGATTCACCAGACAAAATGACATCTAAATATATCACAAAAATCATAAATATCTTTTACATGACTTTGTTTGCCATTTTGGATGTATATGTATAAACAGTTTCCAAATGCTTGGTGCACAAAACTTCTACTGTTTTCTTTTCTGCATTTAAACTGCATTCTTCATACTTTTTTATCACAATTCTTATTGTGCTGTTAATATTGTATGTAATTTTATGGAACACTAATTTGCCATCAGGAATTTGATAGTGTGCTACCTTATCTGATCTGGTCTGATCTTATAAGTGTGGGAGCAAAGCTTTATTTTATTCATGGATATCATAAAACAGTAGCTTTTTTGCCCTCTGACTGTTTATTTTGAGCTCCAAACATAACAGTCATCCTGGCTTAACACCTTGAAAGCTTGTGAGGTGCCTGGATGTGACCTTATGAAGTTCAAAGGAGTCCAAAACAGACAGTACACAGGGGTGTGTGAAACAGAATGCAATTGTACAGAGCAGAGAGAAGTGAATGAGAAAGCGGACCACTAAGCTGGTCAGTTTCAGCAGGGCAGATGGGGCAGCACTCTCCATCTGGAATGATGGGATTGGCACAGTCTCTCAGCTCCTCGCAGATGACCTCATCACACAGAACCGCCCCCGAGTCACACACACAGACACGACACGCCTCCGGCTTCCACACTGCTCGGTCCTCGTAATGCTGGCCATCTTGGATGCAGCCACCTAAGTCCTCCTCTGCTGCCACCACCAGGGGCCGACAAAGAGGAGGTATGTAGGGTAAGAGAAAAATCAGCACATACAGATGGTCTAACAGGCTCATAAAACACCATGCTAGATTGTCAATATTTTCTTTTTGTCCCATGCAAACGATACACTTCACATGAGTGCAAAATGAAAGCCCAATGCAGTGTGCCGTTCCACAGCTTTTGCTAAAATGTAAAGCACATAACCACATACGACTAAGCCTGTCACTGTTATCATTGTTAACATTTTATCTGGCAGTTAGTCGTATAAATCATTGTGATTATTTAATGGTTGCATTCTCATTGCTAATCACACAAACTTCTAAGGAACAACCAGTTACAGACATCCAAAGTGTATCTTACATTTAGACTTGGTAAAACACGATAACAAAGGATATTAAATTATACATATATATATACATATATATATATTACACTACCAAATGCTATATTGACTTTACAATTACAACGTGATTAAACTACTGGAAATCACTCCTCATATCATATCTTTTAGTTGATTATATCTTTTAGAATCTGTTAGTTGTTGAGCAGTATACATTGCAATTATTCTGAATAGATTTTGAATTTCTTTAATCCTAAAACCTAAAATGGCAATCACAACCATTGCCATTTACAATTAGTCTTAGAAACTATAGATAAGTTCATTTGTATAGTTAATTTATACTGTTTACTATGACTGATATTAGCCATAAATGTGGAGCTGTGGTGGCCTAGTGGTTAAGGCACTGGACTATGGACCAGAAAGTCCAGGGTTCAAATCCCAGCTCTGCCACAGTTGGGTCCCTGAACAAGACCCATAAACCACAATTGCTTGTATTGTAAGAATGGATTAATTTTAAGCCACCCTGAATAAGAGCGTCTGCTAAAATGACATAAATAAAATTTTATTTTATTGAAGTCAGTTAAAATAAACTCTGATTTTTGTTATTTAAAGTTTAATATCCATGTATGTGTAAAAGTCTAGAATTATAGATTCTAACAGATCATAATTTGCATAAATAATTGCAATGACATAATTATGTATAATTGCAACAAACCTACATATAATGTTAAGACTAATTATAGATAGGTTACTGTACAACTGAATGTATGCAAATTGTAACTTACAACCAAGTCTAATATGCAGGCTTTTGTTGACTGTCCCCAAGTGAAACTAAATCCACTAAACGAGTTATGAATGGGTCTTTCTCACAAACACAGGGCAGCATTGACGGACCGGTGCTTTAAGCAAACACATCATACTTACAGCTTCCATCTGGATCTAATTGTTTTGCCCACCACAGTGCGAATACACCTCCATGGGTTGGAGGTGACAGCCCTCAGACAAACACTCACCTATACATACATACACATGGGGGTGTATTCCATCTATTTTTGAGAGTACCATTTGATACTCCCACTTCGAATATAGGTGAATGGCCCAATTGTAACTGCCTAAACCAGTGGGAAAGGACAGAATGTGAGAACTGAAGACATGCCAAATGCTAAGGAAAGACCAAAACTATTCTGTATATCAATAATGAAAGCCAGAATATGGACTGATCGATTATGACCATATAACAATCTACTATTATATACCTACAACCGGTCTGCCTGTCACTCTTTCTTCAAGCTGGTTCCCGTGTCCCTTTGAACCTGGCACTCAGATGCCTCCACTGGTGGCCTTGCTCCCCTTGGACAACATTCCATAGGCCTTCTTTTGCCAAATCCTACCACTAACCAAATATACCAAATGCTTTGAACATTTGCTGATGGAGCACCATTTGAGCATTCATTGGATCCAGTGTCAGTCCTATTTGGTTAGACCTTGACATGGTACAACACAGGTGTGCATCCATGCAGGCAGAGTAAGCAACAACTGAATAAATCACTGCCTTGAAGCAGTGAATACTAACAGCACAGTAGCTCTGCTGTAAAGCATCACAGTAAATGAGTTATTTTAAACTACCAAATGCCATATTAACTTTACCCTGTGTATTCACTAATTGCAACAGTGTGATTAAACTATTGATCATCACTAATCATATCTGAATGGGACATCTTATATATGAACCTATATATACCTTATATATGAATAAAGTAAAATCCAGTACGATTGTGCCTAAATTCCTAATGTGTCTTTATGAGTCAATTGATGTGATTTTTGATCAACTTTTCTGACACCTTAACTGTAGCCTCTGAGTTCTTGGTTGATAGAGAGTTCATCAATTCTCTCTTAAGCACATGTACAATAAAGTGACCAAAGCATAAGGCCTGTGCAAACATTAACACATATATCTTGTGGTCATCGAATGAAAGTCTTTTTAGCATTTATTCAGCATAGCCCAGCTATCTTCTCGTCTTATTTTCTCAACTTCTCAGCCTGATCAGAAGTTGGAAATTTCTGTCTGTATTAATAAAATTATTTGTAAGACTTGACTACTAAAGTATACATACAAATTGTTGTAAAGAATACCAATGGTGTTGCTTATTGTTGTGCTATAATTACACCATTCAGCAAATAACCAGTCAGGTGTAGGTTTATTCAACTGCATTGACTAAGACCACACACATGCACTTAAAATGTGCCATATTTAGGTCAGATTTAAATATTAAGAAGTCTGTTTATTTTATTGTGTGGCCACTTGTTAACAATGTAATGTCACAAACACTTTATGAAACGGTATGCCAGTTATTGCAAAAGCCTGAAAAATAGCCGTGCTTCGAACTGTAAACTTCTCAACAGCCATTTTCATATTTACCATCTCATCTTCTTTAATGTAGCAGTTGAATGGTTAAGTGCCTAAATGTAGCCTGTGGCCATTCTTCTAAAATGAATAACTTTCTACGTTTTTTTGTAAAGCACTATCCTTTTGTTGCTCTAGGCAAGGGAAGGTAAATTCCTTCAGTTAACATAGAGGATAACCTGACTTGCCTGAATCCCACATAACTTTACGGGATCTATATAGGTGCACTATATAGGGTATTAAGTCATAAATTGAACACCCTATGTAGTGCACTATATGTCTCGACTAAAGCCATTTGGGATGCAGCTTTTCGGAGGCTAGATTTTGAGATACCCACTAGTCTGAATCCCACGCAAAGGTTTCAGTTACAGAGTGCAGCCAGAGTCAATCCGCTATTCAGATCAAGAAGTTACAACTCTGTAGGATGCTATTACTGAAACAGAGGCTACAGCATCTTAACAATAAGCCACTAACAAATGACTGTAAAAAGCACAAAGTAAGTGCGAGTTCCCATGGCTTTAAACCTGCGCAGACTTGCCCTAATCACCACAGTACCAACAAAGACATTTTTCTACCAGAAAAAAGTTTCATTGAAAGTCCAACTTACGGTCATCTTCCCTTTGACATCTGACAACTGCTTGCAAAACACATTGAGTTGCTACAAGTAGCAGGACAGTCCGTGAATCCAGAAATCTGAACATGTCTAAAGATCAGACATACAGCTCCTCAGGATGAAAGATCTCGCCGGGATCGGCGATCGAAGCTGCAGCTGCACAGTGCCGCCGCGAGTCTCTTGGCTTTTGGGGATGTTTGAACGTGTTTCTGGGGTGGATCCGAAGCCAGGACCCTGCACGCAGTTTGCACCCACCGCGTCCGCCGAGCTCCGCGGTTTTATGTCCACCGGTGCAGTTATGAATCTTAGTATAGGCTACTCCAGAAGTTGGGCCACCCCCGACCCCCAAGGCGGCTGAAACACGAGCCTAATCGACCGCCCCAAAACACACCCCATCCCAAAAAATTCCAGGCACCTCTCTGTCCTGAGCAATCTCACCCTGAGCCATCCTCCCTCCTCTTTCCTTCCCTCCATCCGTGCACACTGACCTATCTCTTGGGTCTTTCACTTTATCTCAATGCCACGTACAAATAACTTTAACCATTAAAGCTAATTCAGTGTATTAAATAATCTTCAACTATGTAAATATCACACAATTTACACGCTTTGTATCGATATAGCAGAGCTACACAATAACACAATAACACCAATGCATTTATCTTTGAATTTTGGCTGTAGTGAACTGATGGAGTGTGACTGAGGAGTGTCTGGTTCTGATTGCTTGTAAACTGCAAATTACCAAATATCTCCCACTAAGATTTACTGATCAGACGTGTTAACCTAATTGTATATGACAAGCATATCATAAGGCAAGAGTTAATACATAATACATTTATCTGTCCATTTAGTCCTAAAACAAATATTATATATTCTTCTACAAGCTTCTGGTTTAACAAGCATGTGTATTTCATGTAGATCTAAGTACATGAAAAATGTTCTTCAATTTTGATTTAAGGAAAAAATATAGTTGTGAAATATATGTGCGTTTCAACATGTAGGAATACAAACGAATTGCTTCTTAGTGAAGTGTGTTTCAGAAATAAATGGGAAAAGTATTTATTTATGAACAGTTCATTTAATATATATTGGGTATATATAGGATCAAGGAAACAAAGAGCACAAGTACATTTAAAAACGTCTGCAAGCTGTGCTGTGCAATGTTGATCTTCAAATAAGACCTGCGTGTACACTGGGATTTGTAGGTTTGAGCTCTTTAGGCTTCAGTAACCTATAGGATGGCATTTTCTAGTATGCTTGTAGACCAAATATTGTTTTGTGACCTGCAAACGGATTGTGATATGTTGATCTTGTGCAAACAAAACATTACTGCCATCTTTGTTTAAATACTTCCCAGTCTGCATTGAGTAAACCTGGAAAATGCTATAATTATGATAGACATTTCAAGCACCACCCAGGTGTAGAACTGTGATCCTGAATCCCTATCTCTGATCCACTTCTCAATTAAAACACTGGATTATGAGTTTTTACACATTGTGTCCACATTGTGCTCAGTAGGAATGAAGCCTGTGAAGTCGATATAAAAGCATATAGCTACATATATACAGATAGGTCAAACACCAAGTGACCCTCAGATAAGTCACCAAGTCTACAATGTGAGTATTAGTGTAATTATAGAAACCCACATATTCCTGAGAATGTAGCTATTTGGATGGATGGTTAACACATGTCACAGTTCTAAACACTAATTTGATTTGGTGCAACACAGGTTTGGTTCCTAGAAGTAAATTGCTAACATATGGGTAAATCTTTAAATGTAGATGCATGAATTAACTACTGATTCAGTCTGGGTTTTCATATGACTACAACTCCCAGTTGATATTTATAGACTGCTTATCATCAATGAATATTACATAATGCAAATTGTTTGACTGATTCTTTTGAAATTTGCTTCTCTTAGTCCAAGTAATAATAAACACCAGTCACAGCTGTGGGAAAAGGAGCAAAGAAGTCTGATGCCCAAGAGATCATGGGGTAAAATTAGGGAGAAAGGAAGAGATGAAGATGAAAAGAATAAAAAAGTCTAGCAACAAGACTAATGGAATTCCTCCATCTGAGACATCCTGTGTATGTAGATGAGCATTGTGATGTGTGCGTGTGTGTGTGTGTCTGTGTGTGTATGTGTGTGTTCCCTTGTGTTTGCTTGTGTGTCTGTGTTTGGTCAAACTCATCTATGTATGTGTCTTTATATACCTTCAAGAATGTGTTTGTGTTTGTGTGTGTGTGTGTGTGTGTGTGTGTGCCAGCACTGGTATGCCTAAATTGTGTGTGTGTGTGTGTGCCAGCACTGATATGCCTAAATTGTGTGTGTGTGTGTGTGTGTGTGTGTGTGTGTGTGTGTGTGTGTGAAGTAAGTTCTGACTGTGTACTCTGTCCTACACACACAATGCGGCTCTGTGTGAAGGTCTGAGGAATGTGAGAGTGAGCTGGGCAGTGGGGGAGCGTGGAGCTATGGGTCTAGGTGGAACACGGGTGAGGAAAGGTAGAAGGATGGAGAGAGGACAGGAGGGGTACAAGAAGACGGCGAGGCTCCAGGGGTGTGTAAGGTGACTGGGTTTCCATCAAGCGAACCATGTGAGATCCACAGGTTGGCAAGTGTTCAGACAGTCACCTATGCATCAACCATGAGTGCTGCTAAGAAAAGGCCTCTGTATACCTGGTAACCATAAGCTGTATTATATGTGGATAGCTGTAGGACCTAAATAATAAAGAGTTTACTTCACCAAATCACATCCACATCTTACATTACTAAACTAGAAGATTGTCTTTGTTTATTATTATGAATGTGATGAGGATCATTAAAAGGCACTAATCCAGTTAATTCCAAGGAGTTCACAAGCTTTTTTAAAGTTATTTCATCAATTTGATGTCTCACTGTTATTCTACATGTGGAAATAGTACAAAAATAAAAAGAACTCAAAAGAGTAGGTGTAACCAAACTTGATATACTATCTTTATACACCATTTCTAAATGACTATTCAAGTCTAAACCCTAAGACTGCCAACTTCCTCTACACATAAAACGTCCTTCAGAGCTAAATTCAGTATATTGACTCAAATGAAAAGGTCCCCTTAAAGAAGTTATTCTTGCTTCACTTACACTCGCACTACTGCATGCCTATATTGAATACCATAAAATACAGTATCTGTTGTGTAAAAATATGGTAGAAATAGCTGAGAGGAATTATTTGACCACGTACCCTGTTTTCCTTGTTTGACATTACAGTTCACAAAGAAAGGAAAAAGGAAGACTTGCCAAGTCTGCTCTCTTGAAGCTGATTAGAATGTAATGATCAACAGTTTTAACCGCCCACTCATCTAAAAGAGTTCAAAACATAGATTTCCTTATAACTGATGCCTGTATAGAACAGTCAGTGCACTGACAAATGTTTGAGGTGAATGGGTGTGAAAGTGCTCAAGAGTATAAAATGTTTTGAGAAGATGTAAAATGTGTAAAATACTTTCACATATGAAGACCATCCATTGAATACCATGGATGCTTAATCAGCCAGTAGAGGGACCTAAGAAGTAAGCAAATATGAAAATAAAATCACACACAACAACACACATACAACACCCACACCCTCTTAAACACACAAAAATTACAATAATTACTTAGACAAAGCAAGGCAAACAGTTCACTAGGACACTGCATTCTTAGCAGCTCTTTGACACACTTGTGAAAGTGACGACAAGTCCTTTAACCAGCCATGAGAAGCTAGCCTCATTCAACACTAAAACAGTTTCAAAAGTCGAAAATACCACAAATCTCTAGTTTTGACCGAGCAAGTCGATATGAATTTGCTTTATAATGTACGTTCATAAACTCAGGTACCTCTGTTAGTCAACTGTCAACTATGCAGAAGAGGTGTTTTAATTACAGTCTTGTTGGTACTAATATGACATTGCAAATCAAATTTATTATGTACAATTTTTGTAGTATTTGTCAGACTGCAACGATCCAACAATCAAAATCTCTGTAAGAGAGTGTCAGAGTGTACATGGCAAGGTAGTGGAAAGGAAGATGGAGAGCAAGAAGGGGGGTTAAGATGGCGCATGTAGACAAAGACACCATTCACGGGCACAGAGAAGGAATGAAAAATATTATTCTTCTTCATATGCATAGTTATCAGTAGAGTATGGGTTGGGATGTGTGTATTATTTTGTGTTCATGTGTGCCACCAGCCACGGATATGACATGAGAGGAAACGGGTGTTTGATCTGATAATAAGAGGGTGTAATGTGACATTGGCTCTGGTGTAAAGGTGTGCCCCACCCAATTCCACCCAATAACTACCAGCTGTAGTGAGGCGAGGCATAACTCAAGGGTGCAAAGAATCCCTGCAGCTAATCATGTGTATGGCTTTGTCATCCTGTCTACATACTAGGATACCTGGCTAACACAGGCACTGAAAGGTAGTTCTTCATCAGTTTTCTCAGGTCCACACAAGACTTATTTCTACTTCTGTTTATAACTAGACTAACCAAGGTTTCTCATGGGGCCACTGGTTACAGTGAATGGCAAAAGTGTTCACTGGCATTTGGCTGTAGAGAGGTGAGGCTTATCCTAAAGACTACCTCTAATAGCTTGCTCTGAATCTCCTTCTGTAGAGGTCAGTGGGTTTAGTGCGCCCCCTAAAGATTAAATTGAGATTTATCTAATTTGTGGAATATTTATCTGATCTCACTTTTTTCAAGTTGGAGAAAGATTTAGATGCCCTGCGAGATACATATAATTAATATCATCAGTCTGTAATACGCTCACTAACTAAGCCAGTAGTGATTTTTTAATTACAAAAAATTCATTCTGGTCCTTTTAAGATAAGAAAAACATACATACATAATTACTTTGTAAGGAAAACTTCACAAACCCAAGATTTGTAATGCGTTCTGAAACAGTGTATGTACATTGACATCCACCAGGGGGCTCTTCTCAAAATATGAAGCATACTACTTTCTCTGAAGATGGTTGGTACAAAGAATATGTATGGTTAAAAGTAACTTATATCATTACATTTTGTAGGAATTGCCACATTTGAGCCTACAGATTCTGATGACATGTTACCAAGGCGCTGTAAAGCAAGAATTCCCAAGGCCTCAAAAGGATGGTCCCCAGTGACTCATATATGACGGCATATTGTTTCCAGAGGTTACCTGAAGCTCTGTGCTACGCAGCATCTTCTTTCTCTCCACAACCTTTACAGTATGGCACAGATTGGAGGACTGCAAAGTTTAGCAAAGTGCTTCAAAGGAATCAGGAATTTCTGAAGTTATACTTTTCTTCAGAATTTTTTGACATAATTTTGAGTTGTCTTAATTAATTACATTAACCTTGGTACTATGAAAGGATCATATATTTTAACACCTAAAAGTATACTTGTACTTCTTCAATATTAAAAAAGTATATTGTGAAATGTTCAAATATGATATTAAGCTAAATAATTGTTCTGTGTTTGACTATCCGATGAGTAATTACTATGTATATAGGACAATCAAACCTATGATTTTTATTTAAAAATATATTAAATAGTTAATACATTATCAAAATTATAATAACATACAATTTGAGATTAAGATCAAGGGATTTTAAAATAGCAATGACATAAGCCTGATTTTGTCTTTAAAAAAACCATCATCTTAACTTTGGATCATTGTCTTGCTGGATAGCCCATTGTTAGTTTCTCAGGAAAGGGACAGATTTGTATTTAAAATGTCCTTTTATTTCATGGAGTTCATGATGCCATGTACTCTAATTAGTTTCCAGGGTGTTTAGAGGAAAAAACAGATCCGCAACATCACAGATTCAGAACTGTACTTAACAGTGGGCATCAAATTCAGTGTACCCATCCTTATGACTGAACATTAATCTTGGGTCTTCATCCAGGCTGGTTTGGCACAACGTTGTGCCTTAACTGTTAATACACTCATTGAAAAAAATGCAACCAGATAGAAATGTCTGATTGCTTTAAAATTGGCATGCTAGCCAGGGGCATGGTAAAGCCACAGGCCACAAGACAGGAACAACCCCATGCAGGGTACCAATCCAGTGTAGTGCACACACACACTCACACAATCTAATACACTAGGGGCACATTACAATTAACAACTTACATATACAATTTATGTGTCTTTGGCATGTTAGGGTACCTGGAGTAAACTCGGAGCTATAAAGAAAACGTGCTAACCACTGCACTACCATGGCACCCTATTATCAGCATTGCTAGCATTATAATTATTACAGTAGATTCCGATAAATAGGACCACCGGTTAATGGGACCAGCCGCTTATTCGGGCCAAATCCTAGAGTACAGAAACAAATCCTATTAAATACGTGTAATGTTATTCGCTTATTTGGACCAAAATTCCCCTTAATCGGACCAAAGAATGTGTACAATATGTAATATCCGTGAACAAACTCTTCGTCTCTGGCATCACTAACCGAAAACTTCAGAGTTTCTCCCCCAGCCCTCTACTGCCACCTACAGGTTTTTGCCTAACATTTCCATTTTCTACAAAAAAGCAAGCCACAAGTCGCCACTTAGCCACAGCTAAAGTGCGTCAGATCACCTGGATAAGTTCTTCAAACGTTGACTGGAATTTAATAAGAACTTGTTTTTTACAGTATTATGCTTCACATGCTGAGTACCTATACATTGTGTTGTAGATCGTTTGGAAAAATTGTTGCAAATGTATTTTTCAATGAACAAAGTTAATAAGCAACAGTAGTTCTTGTTTGTACGTTCACTATACGTGTTAATTGTACAATAAAGGTTGAATTAACATTTAATATGTTACATAACACGTCCCGTCTTATAACATAGGGCATGTTCGTTTAATCGGACCAGCCGATTATTAGGACCAAAATGATTGCGTCCCGATGTGGTCCCATTAACCGGATTTGACTGTATATGTATTTTTAACCCAAAAGAACTGCACTCACTAAAAAAAAATCATGGATCATTCTCTCTAAACCCTAGTGATGTCACACTCAGGCCAGCCTGTCTAGCACCAACAACCATGACACGTTCAAAGTCACTAAAATCTCATTTCTTCTTCAGCTGATTTTGAGTTTGACCTTTGGAAGCTCGTTTTGATCGTTGGGGTTTGCTGATTAGGGTTTTGCGTTACGTACACCTGTAAGTGGTTAGCGTTGGCGAGTGGGCGTTGCCTGAACGACGCATATCCGTAGAGAAAGCATGCAGCACAAATCGTACGGAGGCCTCCATGCTAAATACCTGATCATGCTTATTTCAAAATGTTCACACAGGTTCCGCTAATTTCGGGTGAAATTGCAGCAGAGTAACCCCGTCTGAATGTGTACTCCTCAGCTTTTCTCACGTCTTTGGAGGTGTGGAAGTCCCCTTGTGCCTCACCGTACAAGAGAAATTGCAGAGGTAACCTTAAACCTCTGTGGAGTGAGAACTGGTGGATTTCACCTCCATCTCTCACTCACTTTACAGGTAGCACTGAGAAACGCTTCCCTTAGAGCATTCGCAAGAGGAGCAAGATGAGAAACGGGAGCTGTTTGTGGAATTAGTTTCTTCTCTTTCCCTTCCTTTCTGTTCTCAGTCATCTCGGACAGAAAAAAAAAAAAACGCAGGGTTCTGTCTGCTTCCAGGGGTTAGTACTCATGTCTGACAGAAACCCCCAGTTCAGTCCTGATTCACCTGTGTGGAGTTTAATTTGGGAACTCCGGCTAAAAAAGTGCATTAAGGCTTGCCTTTTCTTCTGCATATCACTTTTTAAGTTTGAAATAAAATAATAAAAGAACAGATATAAAGGAAATACAGTAAGATGAGGAATAAGGGGTGAATCATAGGTAGAGGGCAAATAAAACAAGAAACAAAGGGAATTAGGAAAATAAAGAAAGGAAAGACGGAAAAGAGAATGAAAAACATTCAAATGAAAGAAGGTAGAAACTAAGAAAAAAGTAAAAAGCAGGGATAAGTAAATGATGAAAAGGAGGAACGTAATATCTGATAGAAAATAAAAAAGAGATGAAGGACACAGTAAGAAAAGGAAGAAGGAAGAAAGGACATTCTGAAATCAATTGATAGTTGGATGGTATTATTGGAAATAAAATAGCACAAAGTCAGAAAGAGAAGGAAGTGAAATCAAACACGAAAAATGTAAACAAAAGAAAAAAAGAAATAACCAAATCAAAGATAAGATATATGTGTGTATGTGTGTGTGTGTGTGTGTGTGTGTTATGGTGGGGAATGCATGTTGCTAAGATAGAATAGAATCCCAAACCTTTTAGTTATTCAGTAAATTATTTTTTGCCAACAGACTGTGGGGTAACTTCTGA
>JAVSBV010000113.1:5096969-5108339 GCA_033117975.1 Parotocinclus spilosoma
CAAAATGATGAGAAGCAACCCCACAGGTTGAGGAATCACAGGATGAGAAGCAACCCCACAGATAAATGGCCTGATACAGGGCTCATAGTAGCCCTTCTACCTTTTCTTCTCCAGACAATCATTTTTCCAGATGTCCCAAACAGTCTGAAATGGGCTTCATCAGAGAAAATAACTGTACCCTAGTCCTCTGTAGTCCAATCCCAGTCTGTCCTTGATGTTTTTGTTGGAGAAAAGTGGCTTCTTTGCTGCTCTTGACACCAAGCCATCCTCCAATAGACCTAGTCTGACTGTAAGCTCAGAGCACGCTATGCACTGATGGTGACCCCGATCTCATAGCTGCATCCTATATAGGAGACTGTCCTAGTGCTTGCTTGACTTTTTTGGGTGCCCTGAAGCCTTTTTCTGATGCAGCAAACTTTGTGAAAACCAACATTTGTGCCATTCTAACCATATTTGGCCATGACTGTATGTTAATAAATGCTAGATGCATTGAATGTCCCACTGGGGTCGCTGTGGGCTAAATTTGGCTGAAAAAAAGAGTGTGGATTTTACTCTTCTCATTACTCGCTACTGTGTCTGTTTTTTCCCACTAATTGTCAAGTTTATTACGCCATCCTCCCTGAAGCTCAGTCGCAATAATATGAGTAAATGGGTTCAAAACTCAAAGTATTTTCAATTTCACCACAAGGGGGCTGACTTTCACAATTATTTGAAATGGTTCTAATTCTGTCAGGCTTCTGCGCTCTCAGGCTACTGTGATCTGTAAGGCAATTGTGTGCACTGTACGAGAACTAACGTCTCTTTTATATTATCACACTGTACTGTGCTCTTAGACTATTATAGTCTCAGTTTTACAGGCTACTGCACTGCAATTTAAAGCATATTCAGACAACAACATACTAAAGCTACTGTTCACAGAACAGTGTGAGACTACTGCACATACAACTTATTGCATACTCTGTTTACTACAACTTTATCTTACATGACTGTCCTACCCCTGGTAAAACATACTGAATCAACATACTTTTGGAATGTTCACCCTATTTTTGTTTTCCAGATCAAGCAAAAGAAACAGTTACTGTTATGGAATCACCACCTGGAAAATACCTACTGTATTAGTATTTTGTTACCCTCTGGCTGTTATTATGGCCAATTTTTTTGAGGTATGGATGCCATACTCAACAAAACTAATATTATACTGGTTCAAGTTTTCTTAAATAGTGGTTAACAGAACAGCTTCCAAAATGGATTCTTTCCATGAAGCAGTTTTTTTTATTTGCCACTATAAGCATTCAGCCAGACTGAGGTCCAGATTGCCAAGATGACCTAGTGGTTAAGGTGCTAAACTATGGCTCAGAAGGGCCAGTGTTTAAATCCCACTTCTGTCAAGCTGCCATTGTTGGTTCCTTGAGTAACCCACAATTGCTTGAATTTGCTGTGGATAGGGATAAATGCTGCCCATGTCACTGAGTTTAAATGCCTCTCCTAAAACAAAAACTTTTTTTTTCTCTGTGGCAAGATGACTTCTCATCCTGTCAAAGGGCTTCATCATCACCAAAACAATTTTCTGGAAAGGTGTTCAAAATTTCAGTGTACACCTGTGCATTCACTGCTGAGGTTATGTTTCTCTCACGGCCCGTTACCTGACATGCAATCTGACAGGAGAGGGGAGATTTCATTGGTTTTTTTAGACAGCCATCTTTATGTTTCATAAAAATGGCACCAGACAAAAGTTCCAGCATGGTCACCTTGGAAAATGCAAATTTGTGATTCATCAATTAAAATCACTTCATACATTTTTTCACAGTCAGCAGATTTTGGCATTTTCATTACTCACTTCTGTTGCCAGTGGTTTGGACGTTAATGGCTGTATGTTAAGTTATTTTGAGGGCACAACAAATTTATAGTGTTATACAAGCTGTAGACTACATCACATGGTATCAAAGTGTCACATCTTCAGTGTTGCCCCATAAATATATAATACAATTCTTTCCAAAATATAAAGGCTGTACTAATTTTTGTGAGATGCTGTATACCATAATTAAAATTATTTTATTTAATTTGTTTGAGGTATGCTTCATGGAGCGTACCTGTACTGTTAAACAAATTTGATAGAAAATCATTATTCCAAATCTTTTGTAATGTGCACCAGAAATGATTGTGTAATTATTATTATTATTATTATTATTATTATTATTGTTATTATTATTATTATTTAGCTCCTATAAATGGATCAGACAGCCATGCCACCAACAGCTGCTCGATGGCCAGCTGGTGTGAGATGACACTGAATTGACAGCAGCTTGCCGCAGTGACTGCCTGGCAGAACTAGTTGATGGCAAGTTGAAAATGATCGTGTGCAGCTGTGACATCTCATCGGGCTACCATCTTGGACTCACCACATCTAAGTCTCTCTATATCTGTTCACTTACTCATTCATTTACTTTCCATACTCGGTCAGTACAGTAGGTTCGTGCAGAGCCAGGACAAAAATGGCAGCACAGAGTGCAGGGTGGGAACCAACTATCCAGTCTCGCAGAGCAGACACTCACTAACACAAGGTATTCAGAGACACAGGCAGCCTGAAAATTAAACCCATGTCTGTGAGGGGGCAGAGTTAACCACTGAGTCATGTAGCTAACCACCACCAATGTATTAGGTACACCTTCTTGTTCACTCAAACTAGCACAACAAACACTAACACATAACCACAATGAAGGTGTTAATACAATAATAATATAATAATAATAATAATAAAAACAGCTGAGAATGATCAACCTCCCAAATAGTACTGATTTGTAGTGGTCCTGTGGTGCTTCCCCAGGAAAAAAAAAAGTACTGCGAAATTTGATGGTTGAACCGTGGAGTGGCCAAATTACCATCAAAATCCATAGTAGAGATGTGAAATAATTTATGGTCAGTTTATAGTCAACCAAGTTTACAATTTTACTATGAAATTTGACAGTAGAACCATACAGTGGCCAAATTACCACCAAACTGTATAGTAGAACTGTGAATTTTATTGTCAAAGTTGTGAAAGTTCACATTCAAAATATGAAATTTCACAGTACATTTTTCCTGGGTCTAGCAATTATAGAATAGGCAAAAAAAAAAAAATAGAGAGAGAAACAGATGGACTAAATCGTGTAATTGTAGAGCTAAGTGCAAAGTGCATCCATATAGTAAGTGGAACTGAACAATGGACAACGACTGTAGAAACAAGAGGCGTATCTATTAAAGTTGCCAGTGTGTGTATTAACTCACGCACATAAAACATATTACACACAGAAGATATGTAAAGATGTTCAAATGGATAACATATTATCTTTATGGATAAAGTTTCTCTATTGTAACTTAATTACCAAAGAAACTGGACAAACGACAGCTATGCCATGACCACTAGTGGGCAGCAAACCGTATTTACAGAAAACACTAACTGTAGGCCTACGTCCGAAATCACACTATAATCACTATGTAGTGCACTACTTTGTGAGGTTTTTAAAAAAATATAAATTAAGTGTTTACTTATATAATTAAATGTCGAGTCACTTGTGAAACCTTAAAATGCACTGTAATAGTTCTGTATAAAATAATAATATCGCGCACCAATAATCCACGTTGCAGTTCAGTCGAATAGGGCGTACAGAGACGTTTAGGACACGGGCATTACTACAGGCGCATAAGTAATACGTCATTTAGTGATGACTGTGCTTAGAGTGGTTCGGATCTTCCCATAGCCGGATCAGATCATATTAAGCGTGTTCATAATGAGTACTATGTTTGCAGACACCATCCTTATTGTTTTTATATCTGTTTGTACAGCACTTTTGGCGGAAGGTAAGTCATTGTGATTAGATTTGCTTATGATCTCGGGGAATGTACTAGTTATGGGACTGGTTATTAACCTGCTTGCTCTGTCCTAAATGACCTGGTTTGTGGTGCTGCAGTGTGACAGCTTAGCTTTCTCTTCTCCTATGTTTATCATCTTCTAGGTATAACATGGGTGTTGGTTTACCGCACAGATAAGTACAAGAGGCTCAAGGCTGAAGTGGAAAAACAAAGCAAGAAGCGTAAGATTCACTTTAATGAACCTACTTCATAGCTAATGCATGTGACATAGAGTTAGCTGCTTAACTGGTTTCTTACTGGTGCTTGTTTTTAGTGGAGAAGAAAAAGGAGACCATCACAGAATCTGCTGGCCGTCAACAGAAGAAAAAGATCGGTATGTAAAAGCTGCTGAAATAGAAAGTTTGATATGCAACAAGTTGTTGTTTATTTGCATTAATATTTTTTTTTTATGTTATAAACTATATTAATTCCAACACCCAGAAAGTCACATGCTGCAACCACACGTCAATATACAATTAACGATTGAGCATATTAATAAAACATGTTTAAAGTAACATAAGGCATTGCACATAATTCTTAAATATACACAGTTTTAGAAAACGTAAGCTGACATCACTGACGTTACAGCAGCTG
Source organism: Parotocinclus spilosoma (assembly GCA_033117975.1). Taxonomy (NCBI): domain Eukaryota; kingdom Metazoa; phylum Chordata; class Actinopteri; order Siluriformes; family Loricariidae; genus Parotocinclus; species Parotocinclus spilosoma. Next base: position 5,101,452 of record JAVSBV010000113.1, read on the forward strand.
AAAGGGTAAACTAATGAACTTGTCACTACACCATCAACACGAATATATTACTACACCTTGATTCTATTGTACCTTATCATTTGTTCTGCTTGAATTTAAGGAAATCCGAATTACTAAGATTTTGAATACCTTGACTTTTTTTTTTTAAAGCACTCGCATATTTACTGCTGTTATTTTTATTGTAAACGTAACAATTCATTTAGAATTGACTTTGGCAATATTATCTTATGAACATTGCACCAGAAGGTCCAGGGTTTAAATCCTATGGCTATCACGGTTAAGTCATTAAACGAGGCACTTAAGCTAAACAGTTGTAGCAGTTGTAAGTCTGGATAAGAATGGACAGTCTGCTTATAGACTTCAGTTGATACACTTAATAAACAGCATTTATCAGATCCCCAAATAATGTCATATAACTATGTACAACACTGGCTCCAGAACAATAATTATTTCATAACCGTTATATATTCACTTCAGTTTGCCAAGCCACTAGCATCAACCTATTCAACAGTTTAGGGAACTGTTTGAGCACAGCTGTTGTATGTATGATATTGTCAGTGAGAATATGTTTATGCACATAATAATCTGATGACCACATACAAATAAGATATTGTGAGTAATCTGCACATGCATTGATGGATATAATGGATATAATTCATTGGGTCTCAGATTTTTCCATTATTCATAGAGGCTTATATGTTGTAGCATTTGTATCTATTATATTTGTTACATAATAATATTTGTAGTCTATCCTGTTGTGTATATTTTATCAGTTTTTGGAAAGCTTAATCTGATGGTAAGAAATCAGTAATCAAAAATATCAAGACAGGAGAACATAAATGTTATTTTTCTCTTGGTAAACAGAGAGGCAGGAGGAGAAACTCAAGAACAATAACAGAGACCTGTCAATGGTAAACATTTTGATGTTTAACTCGTTCTAATCCTACCTTGACATTTATCTCTTAAGTTGACATCAGTGGTTTTGCATTATAGGTGAGGATGAAGTCCATGTTTGCCATTGGCTTCTGCTTTACGGCATTAATGGGCATGTTCAATTCCATGTAAGTTGGTTGACCTTTCATTTAAATGTTATTGCTTGTTAATTTTGATTATATTTGAGATTTTTTGCATTGTTGACATGTAACCCAAATATGGGTTTGATGCTTTTATTGCTTGTTATTTTTTTGCTATGAATCCAGCTTTGATGGGCGAGTTGTAGCGAAGCTGCCATTCGTCCCGTTGTCCTACATTCAGGGCCTTTCTCATCGCAATCTACTGGGTGAAGATTACACCGACTGCTCTTTCATTTTCCTCTATATCCTGTGCACAATGTCTATCAGACAGGTAATGACAAAAACATTTCTGTTGTTTAATAGAGCAGGGGGCTAAAGCAAGGTTTTGAACACCGACAGCAATCAGCAGTTAAAATGGCTCTGTCATACAAATACTTGTGATCTGTTGTTGTCTGTTTTAGACATATCATTGAATTTTTAATGCTACAAAGTAAGGATGTGTGTCCAAAATATCACTTTGTTATAGGCTGGATCGCCATCCATAATATTTCTTACAGTTTTTGGTTCATAGGTGCTTAAGACTAATTTGCAGACTCAACGCAGCTGCTAAGCTAATTTTCTATTAATACACATACAGGTGCTTCCCAATTAATAATAGGGAAACGTTCCAAAAATGGATTGTAAGTTGAATGAAGTAAAGCTGTGCTGACCTACATGCTAAGGTACTGGACTATGGAGCCAGAAGGTTCACGGTTCAAATCCCATCTCTGCTGGGCTGACACTGTTGGGCCCCTGATCAAGGCTCTTAACCCCATTGCTTGGATTGCAAGAATGTAACATTGTAAATTGCTCTGGGCTGCTCTCGTCACAGGGCATCTGCTAAATGGTAGAATATCTCATGTAAGTTATTGAATAATATATTGAAAATAAAAAACTAAATTATAATATTGGCAGTGCTTCTCATCTTAGTAGTCAGAGCAGATGATATTAGTTTAAGCAGCAGTTGGCTAACAATGAAAATCATTCATTTTAATTTAATCTTCAGAAATGTTGCCTAAATACATGTGAACTGCTATGTGAATACATTTTACTTGACCTAATAGTGATATCATCAGTCTCTAAATAGAGATTGAGTCAGATAAAAGCAAATATGTTAAAGCTCTGGCAGCATTTAGGAGCAAATAAACATTCATGGCCATTCTCCCTGAAAATCATTGAAATTTTAGGATGGTACAACACATAACCACGGTCTTTCTATGATTCTTTCAGAACATCCAGAAGATGCTTGGTCTGGCTCCATCACGTGCTGCTACCAAACAGGCTGGAGGGTTTTTGGGACCCCCTCCACAAGCTGCCAAGTTCTCTTAAACTCTTTGGACAGTATGCAAGTTTTCTTCTTTTGTGTCTGATGCTCTTTAGCAGGCAACACTTTTGCAGCATAACTGTACAGTATTTACTGCAACAGCTCAGACTGATTGTAGTGACCTCAGTGCATTTTCATTCAAATAATTTGGTTTGATCTATGTTTTTTTTTTTTTTTTTTTTTTTTTGAAACATGTTTTGAAACATGTAAAATATGGCTCAAATGACAGATCCTTGTTTTGTATACTTTGAAAGTTATTGTAATTTTTATAATTTCACAAAGTCTGAAGATTTAAACAGCTTATTACAGTCTATTAAAATGCTCCCTATATGAATAGCTATGGTTAGTTATACAAGGTAGCATTTTGTATTCTTTGCAGTAACTACGCTTAAGAAGCATTGTTAGTAGTTATGTAAAAATTTATCAAATGTTACACTTTCACTTTGGATTTCTAACAGTTAGAATCTGAATAGTCTTCAGATTTAAGAAATTGCAGTTATTATTATGTTTTAGTAAAATTCACCAAATACACTGCTCACAAAGTTTGAGGATATTTCTAAGTGTAAGTGTAAGTGTAAGTGTAAGTGTAAGTGTGTGTGTGTGTATATATATATATATCTATACATACACACACACACACACTCTCTGTTTGGTTATGCAACTGAGATGCAAACTAATTTATCGTGTTTGAGTAGCAAGTGACATAGTCCTAGGTATGAAGAGAAGCTTGTTGAACTGGACGAAAGTCTGTCACATTGACTGTTCAGTAGGGTGTTTGGCAAAACACACTGACAGTGATGGTGCATGGTTAAGAACAGATTGTCCAGAAGTTCTTGTGGGATCCTTATCATATTAATTTTAAAATATCATCTACTATTTGTGAGCAGTATATAATGTACTGTAGCTGTGCAACAATAACGTACTAAGCGGGTCTTTAAGCTGTTAAATGTTAGTGAATTAGGTGTTTCTTTGGAGCTTGGTGATTAGGTGGTCCCACTTGCTTTGAATTTTATTTTTATTTGCATGCTACAGAAGTTCAGACTAATACAAGAGAAGAGTTGACATTATGTATACAAAAAAGAGGTTCACCTTTCAAAAACATTAGAAAAATTCATGCTTATTTCGCTACTCCATTTGTGTACATTTAATATGTATTTCTGTTGGTTATCCGGCTGGTTTTGGTGGTATATGTAGTTTTGCTTTGCATTGCAAATAGAAATATTTTATTTAGTCATGTAATGTTTTTAAAGACTGTAATTATTTGGTTGTGTATTTATAATTAGTAGTGAATTAATTGACTAAAATAAAAATGCAGTTTTATTGATTGTTTGCTTTTGCTAATCTACTTAAATCTGATCTGATCCTAATCACACACCAGGCTAATGGGCCACACCTCATATCAGTGCCACTACTAGTACATCATAATTCAAATACTCACTATGATTGGGAGGGTGCTTTCAAAAGAGCTCTGTGATAAAGTTGTGGAAAGGCACATGTTAGGAAAATGATATAAGAAGAGCTAACTTGCTTTAAAACTGGATGTGAAGAGGATCAAAGAGACTACCAAGAGGAAAATGATAACTTCCAAGACTTCTAAGCCTGTATGGCTGAGAATGTTGATTCTCTGCACGTGACAACAATCTCACAAAGCTGGCCTGTATGGCAGAATGGCAAGACGGAAGCCGTTCCTGAAAAGTGCCATACTGAGTTTCATTTGTGCTTTGCCAAAAAAAAAAACACAGAATACTTTAATGCCATGTAGCAAATGGATTTAAGGGGCAGATGAAACCAATATTTGCTTTGAAGTCCAATAACTCTGGTGAAATCCAAACACAGCACATCAATTAAAAGACACCATACCCTCTTGTGTAGCAAGGTGGTGTAAACATAATGTTATGGGTGTTCCTCTGCGGCCAAAAGGATTGAATAAAAAATAGATGTATTTGAATAAATCCAAATTCTTGATAAAAATATGCAACCTGCTGGACAGCTGGAAATGTGGGCAGGGAGGTCAACTTCCAGGAAGACATCCATAAACAAACTGTTGCAAAACAAACATAGTGGCTTAAGGAGAAAATAGGTGGCTATCCATCAGTAACCAGGTAAAAATTCCTGTGGATGGACTTGAAAAGAGCAGTGCATCGCCGGCCACTACAAAATTTGAACTTTAAAATTTTTGCAAGGAAGAATGAGCAAGTAGTCCCCAGATTAAGTGTGCAATACTGGTAGGGACATATGAAAACAGGTTAGTGGCTGTAATTAATGCAAAATGTGACTAAATCCCTGTTATATAACTTATCCCAGTTAGTTTAGATTTTACATTAATTGGTTAATTTACATAACTATTTCCCTTTTCTTAATATCCTGGTCTCAAAAAATATTATTATTTCTTATAATGAAATATCCTTTAATTTTAAGAGCAGTGTACTTGAATGTAGTAATGCAAAATATGTTGTTGAAAATATATTTTTGTGAGGCCTGATTTCAGGCTGTGAGACAAAATTGATACTATTTTAAAGGGGTGTGAAGATTTTCTAAACATTTTTTAAAGTAATGTGAATTTAATGTATACTTTATGTACTTGTATAACAAAGCAGGTTATATATTTTTCTGTAGTTCATTCAGACTTGCACAACAGGGAGGAAGAATGTTAGACTATTTGGGCATTTTATGCCCAGACAGCCCAGTCAGGCTGTGTAACAGCATATTAGCTAAATTAGGTTTGAACTCCTTGACTCAAAGCTGGAACCAAGATGCACGTTTCCCCATAAACATGGAATTATGCCTTTTAACTAAAGTGTCAAAAAATTATAAGACTTGGAACTCGACTATACTGTTGATAACTTGAAGTCAAAAAGACTTGAGATTTTCCCAGTTAGTGAATAAATGGGTAGTATAATAATGGATGGTAAGGTAGCCTGGTAGCACTGTAGCCTTACAGGGAGAAGACCCTGGGTCTGGGCTCTTTCTGCCTGGATGTCCTCCCTGTGTCTGTATGGGTTTACTCAAGGTACTCTGGTTTTCTCCCTCAGTCCAATGACATGTTAGGTTAATTGGTGTCTCTAAAGTGTCCCTGTGCGTGTATGAATGTGTTAGTGTATGTGCCCCATGATGAATTGGCATTCTCTCTAGGGTCGGCCCTGCCTTGTGCCCTATGCTGCCCACAACCCTGTCCAGGATCAGATTAGAAAGTGAATTAATTAATGTATGGATGGTGAAACAAAGTTGAGTCACATAACTGAGCTTTTTGTAGTACTGACATTGTAATGCTAGGAAGTTAATCTAGCAACAGCCAGTTGCTAATTCTGCCAATTAGTCAATTCTGCAGCCATAAAGTGTTAAATTTTCCCTAAGTGCTCTTTTAGAAAAAAAATGTATTGATAGCTATCACAAATTATGGCTATGAATTCTTATTTTGTTAGCCTTTTGTCTTGTTTAGCAAGTTTTACCAGTACTTGTTCAGTGACCTTTTCTGATAGAGACTTGTTGTTGTAGAGGTTGTTGTAGAGGTTGTTATCTTCGGATTGTTTTTCAGATTGCGCCTTTGATGACGTTTGAAAGAATTCCAAAAAAGTACCTGTTGAATAGCCATTTGTATGGAGTTCATGTTAGTGTGGATCAATTAATTCCTATGTCTTCAGAAATGACCAGGCAATCTTTTCCAGCTTGTTTACCACAGAGGGTCTACAAATCATCCATAATCCTTGGAAATGTGTTGTAATTAGTGCATGGTTGCTCAAGAAGTGCAGACCAAATCTTTTTTTCTAGATTCTTGGATCTAGAATCTAAGATGGGAGAGGAGAATGCCTGAACTGGTTTGAGTACAGTAACAGTAACTCAAATAACCTCTCTTTATAACTGAGATATGCAGAAGAGCGTCTCTGAATGTTGAACAGGTTGAACCTTACAGCAGATAGGTTACTGCAGGATAAGAGCACCCAGGGTGCCACCCCCTGCACATCTAACAAGTGGCAACTGAGGCAACAATTCACAATGGCTCACCAAAATTGGACAATGGAATTTGGAAAAACATTGTCTTGTACAGTCCTAGCCAAAAGTTTGGAGAATTCCATACATTTTGAATTTTTTTTTAAAAATTACACTGGTTGATTTAAAAGGGTAGTGGTGCTTATAAGTTTTTCTCTGTTAATCATGGTTACCTCCATGGAAATGTGTACAGTCATCTCTGTATTGCATCAAAAGGGTTTCACAGGCAAGGAGATTACTGCTTGTAAGATAGCAAGAAGTGATTTACAGTCACCTCTCAATCCAGCAGATCACTTACGGGATGAGGTGGACCAGGAGACTCATCATCATCATTGCTGTGCAGCTGACAAAACTTTATGACTAATCACAAATATGCTATCAAGTCAATATGGACCAACATCTCAGAAACATTTCCATCAACTCGTACTATCAAGGCGTATGTCAGTAGCCAGCAGAGATGTATAAAGTACTGGAGTACAGTAGTGAAGTAGAAGTACAAGTACTATATCAAAAAGGTGACTTGAG
>JAVSBV010000113.1:5119789-5135284 GCA_033117975.1 Parotocinclus spilosoma
GCTCATGGACCCAACTGTGGCAGAGGTGGGATTTGAACCATGGACCTTCTGGTCCATAGTTCAGTACCACTAGGCCACCACATTCCCACAGTATATTTAAATATACCGGCAATAAATACTTGAACTATAAGCCAATAAACCTTTCTAGACGTTACTTGGAGGATCTGTTGGTGTCTAAATGAATGTCAAAAATGTTTTTTTACTTGGCATTACCCATACTTATCCAGCCAGGACCTCAGTACAAAGTCTGTGTAATGTCAGAGTGATCACATGGGTAAATCGATCAGAATTCCCAGTGGCTGTGTTTGAACTGTAGCTGGTTCATGGTCCTTTATGCTTGCCTGTATACTACTTGACCCTTTTATGTTTAGAATATACCCTTCATGTTGTGCTTGTGGCTAAAATGGTGACGATTAAGGTCCGATCCAATTGCTTTGTTTGTAAGTAAGCATCAGCCTGTATTTTTAAATCCCATTCCCAGGTTTACATTATTTTCAGTCATCACTAAACATATTGATCATCTGTTTTAGAGATATCTCTGTGTTTATTCTCTATTGTACATCTGAGATCACATTCAAACTTGTTTTTATTAGGACTAACTGAATAAAATAAAAGAAAACTGTAAACGTTTGTGGAAGTTAGTGATAGATATAGCATAGAATTATTCATTGATAAAAATAACATAACAATGTAAAGATGTACTTCCAGAAAGGACAGTGGATGGTGAGAATAGATTTCTTACCAATACTTTGACTTTAATATAATTACAGACAATATGAACCTAAGATATTTCATGTTTTGTTTGGTCAACTTCATTTAATTTGTTAATTAGCAATTATTTTTGCATTTCAGGCTTGCAACACATAAAAAAAATTGGATTGTAAAGCATTTACCACTTGTGTGGAGTTTGTATGTTCTCCCCATTTTTGCATGGTCTTACTGTGGGTGCTCTAGGTTCCTCCACGTTCCAAAGATCTGCATGTTAGGTTAATTTGTATATCTGAAATGCACTTCTCTAAACTGTGTAGGCTTGTTCCTGCCTAGACACCTGCATTCCTGGGAACCATAGCCAGTATTAAGTGGATCAGAAAATTAACAAAGCATTTAAAAGCATTTTTCATATTGTTATAGCTGCCCAATATGACAGCCACATCATGATGAATTTAGTTATTTTGATAGAGACTAGATGCTTTTCTGATCTTATCGAGAATATCGGCACTAAAAAACTACGTGGCTACAAGTCCTTTTTAATTGGATGAAGTGCAGCAAATTTTAAATAAATTCGACTTCACTACATATACAAAAATATTTTTATAGTTAGTTTGGTGCATTAACTTTTTATCTCCTCTTTTCCTAGGGGTCATCATTACAACGATGCTAAACATGTTTAAACGATAGATCTGAAATGAGAAAATTGTTGCAGTAACTTCTCAACACGATAAACTGAGCAAGCAAAGGAGTTCCTTCCGTAGATGTGTTTTATCAGAGTGTGTTATCTAGTATGCGCATGTCCTTTTTGTGAGTAATAATGATGTGTTAATTGAAAACATGTTTTTCGCTGACTCGGGTATGTGTTCATTTTTCCCAGTAAATCAATAGCTGTTTATGCCGTATAATTTTCCATGAGCACAGCCATGACTCTTGGGTAATAAATAATGCCTCATGCATTAATTTGTATTGTAATGTGTTACATTGTTTGTTGTACTACTAATATAATGCCAGCAATACCTGTGTATTATGCATTGTTACTTTCCTTTTTATTCTCTCCCCCTCACACCATTCCCTGTCCCCTGTCCCCACATCCATTGCTCCACCCATTCGCCCCCTCCTCTTCTCACGTATGTATTTGTGTGTGTGTGTGAGGGAGCTGGGAAGAAAGAACCAGAGCGAATGACGTGGCTCTCTGTCTGACAGTCTCTTGCTCCCTTTTGCTTGCTCAGGGAGCGGTGATTGGGATCGATGACGAGGACGACAGCACGTTCACCATCACCGTTGACCAAAAGACTTTCCATTTTCAAGGTAAGCCCGTCTAACGTCTCCTGATTATTTTTTTTCTCTTCTTCCCTGGTTTTTCTCTTTAGAGCTCTTTTGAAGCTGTCGCATCTGCTGTTTATGCTGAAGCAGTCAGCCGGCTACTCATGTGCTCACTCACGTTCTTTCCATTGCCCTTTCTTTCCTGGATTCATTCCTGCTCCTGTGCTTTTTTTTCACAGTTCAGTCATATTATAGCGTCATGGCACCATTTTTTACCTTCATGCTTTTGGGCTGACATATGTACACATTTGCATCCTTTGCTCACATCTGACACGTTGCAGCTGGGGCATTAGTCTGCGTAATGGAGAGTTCTCCTGCAGCACTTAAGGACAGATGGCTGTTCTCGCTTCCTGCTTAAGCAAAGGAGTAAGGCTTGCTGTTGCCGTTGTGATGGCAGCTCACAGCTGAGTGCTTGAGACTGAGGTCCAGGAGGTGAAGTAGTCGGTGCGTCGCCACTAGGCGCTCGCACACTCACTCATATCTTTCTCAGACCTCCTCCTCTTTCCCTCCTCCCCTTCACTCATCCAGTGGCACAGGGCCGGGCAGGCTGACAAGGAAAGGGTGCTGAGATCCAGGTCTTTAGCTTTCTAGCCTCCTCCCTCTTTCTGGTCTGTTTTCATTCCTCCACACCCTTCCCCTAGGGGCCCTCTTGCCCTCTCCATGCCCCCATCCATTGCCATGTTTCGGCACTGTCTGCTGTGGCTGCACAGCAGAAAGGGTAAGGTGATGCACGTCTGCATGCTCGGCTAAGGATAGCAGAAATTCAGCTTCTGCAGTCATTGGTTTGTGCTTTTAGCATTGCTGAGTAATTTTACCAGTAAACCTCTGCGTGTGATTGTTGCTTGTGCTACTGATGTAATATATTTGTACGTGGTGAGGTTTTTGGCTTGTCCACAACTGAAAGCCATAGCTGAGCGTTCAAGTCACAGCTCTGGCAGATTGTGTAGGTTGTTTACTCTGCTTAGATATGCCAAATGGATTACCTCAGCTTCATACTATGAGTAGGCTTTTTAACCTGACCACTGCAAAGAAAGACATTTTGTTACATCCTGCATACGGTTTGACTACTAACTGTTTGCTTGCTATAGTTTAATACCAAATATTTTTCAGTAATGATCCCTGCATGTTAAGAACTAAACAAACTCCAGCTTGTTATTCTGTATTTACAGAAGATATGTTCATATGACCAGTTAATCCAAAAGTCTATCTGAAATCGTCTATAGTGTAGCATCACCCAATCATTTCTCTCTGCGTGTGATTTCCCCTGTGTATGTATGCTTAGGCTTGGGTTTCCGAAAGCACTGGAAGGGACTCTATCTGTCCAGTCAGCCAATCCAGCCCCCAAGGTCCAATTTCTCTTCTATCGTTAACCTCGTCTCCTGCTAAAACAAAACTATTCAGCGGAAATGGCTACACCCAGCTAGTCTCAGAACTGCAGTCTCATTCATGCTGACATTCTGACCATTGGGTCACTTTGTTTGGAAGTGGATAAGGTTGATTGTTTCATGGCTGTGTCTGCCAAAGCCTCAAGTATGATCCTTAGAGTTTTTTAAGGAAGCAAGTTCATTAAGCAGTTGTTGAAATTGTGTGATGACAACATACAGACCTACTTGCAATTAAGTGATGCAGCCAGCCAGTACTAATAGGATAAAGAAACTGGAATGATATGCTATACATTTGTCTGAGTCAGACAAACAATCATAGATTGGTTTTTTTGGGTTTTTTTTTTTTTACATTTATCTTGTCTTTTATTTATTTGCAGACAGTATGAACCCAAGACATTTTATGATTTGTTTGGTCAAGTTGATATGTTAATATACATGTAGTGACACAGGCTTGTAACATGGCTTGTACCAATCCAAAAAAAGTGTAGACTGGGGCAATTTAGGTCTAGAAATGAAGCTAAATAATGATGCAAATTTAAACATGTAATGTCAAAAGCAGTATCCATGAAAGGCTGGACAGATGAGCAGAGGATCTACAGATTTTTTTCAAGACAATAATTTGCATTTCAGTGCATAAAGACTGAAATACTTGGTGTTCTCTGTGCCAAAAAAATTAAGAACAATGTTCCTTAAAAATGTTTGATGCACACACGGCAATGGCACAAGCCTAAACTGAAGACCTGTGATTTCTGATCTCTCATACAGCACTGCGTTGAGAATCATCATTTATTAATAGCTGATAAAACCACATTAGCAATGGATTACTTTGGCAAACCTTTGTCAAGCACTTATATATTCCATTACATTCACAAATGGCACTTAAAACTTCACTGTGCACCTTGTGTTAACGATGTTCAGTACTGTACTTGCCTGCCTGCAGTCCCAATAGAAAATGTGTAGAGTATTTTGAAACTAAAATTTTAATTACAAGAAGACAGTACTGTTGCACACCTTAAGATGTATTAGCGGGAAGAATGGGACAAAATAACACCTGAAACACTTAATCTTTTGGTCTTTCAGTGCAAAAGTGTTGTGAGAACGAACATAAACATGAAGTAGTAAATGCTTTACCGTCCCAACTTTTTTTGGGAGTGTGTTGCCGGTCTGAAATACTTCCTATTTACGAATTTGACCAGATAAAATTATATCAAAAATATCTTGTGTTGATACTGTCTGCAATTAAATAAATGCAAGAAACAAAGTACAAGCAGAACTTCATATTGAATAGAAAAGGTGAAATTCCTTGCATTCAATAACTGATGTTTGTTAAAGCTTAGCCTAAAGTGCTTCTTAACATAAAACCCGTACATCTTTTTGTGGTCCGTGACATATCTGAACTTCTGGATTACAGGCCTTATTTTTACTCTAATTTTTATAGTAAATATAAGTAAGTATACTATTGATTAATGCATGAATGCAGCCCACCAGATGTGCGTTTGGTTACTGTTGTGGTCCTGCTAATACAAAAACGTATATAGTAGCCTATAGTATTAACTGTGGTCATATCTGCATGTCATATTCAAATCTATTGCAATAAGGTGATTTACTTTCTAGATAAAGACTTTGCTTCTTTAATGCTGCCAAGCTAAGTGCTTCTGGTAAACACATGACCAAAAGCATATCAGTTGGAGGGGAAAATCATTGGAATTTAGTTTGCATCTGATTTTGTGTTTGCGTATATGCTTGGAATATTCAAATATTATTTAAATAATGCTTTGACATTCAATTCGTATTGACAACGCTTAAAAGTCCAAGTGGAATATAAACACATTGTTTTTAAGTGGTGTACTCATCTTTAGGAAAGTAACAAGTTTACAAAAGTAACACATTTCTGTGTAAGCCATACTTATTACATCTAAATAATATAATATTAAAAGCATGCTGTTGTTTAAAGTCACAAGCAGTTAGCTGCTGTTATATTTGTATTCTCTACAACCCCAGATGTTTATATCACATGTAACCAACTTTATCAGTCAAGTTATTTTAGCAGTTCCATTTACCACTTAGATTTATTTTGTTGTTCTACAGTTGCAGTAGTTATAAAATTAATTACATGGACTGTAGTCCATCTGTTCTCTAATGGTCAGGACTACCACAGGACCGCCACATATCAGGTACTTGTTGGAGTGGTGGATCGTTCTCAGCACTGCAGTGACACTGATGTGGTGGAGGTGTATTAGGGTGTGCTGTGCTGGTATGATTGGATCAGTCTCTACATCTACAAGCTGGAGCCATGCTGTAGATGTGTCTAATGAAGTGCACTGCGAGTGAACACAGTGTTCAAAAACTCCAGTCTGTGTCTTCCTTGCTATTGTTACATCAGGTTTGCTCAATTAGGGCTTTGAGCCTACATGTTTGTAAAGCTGATTTGTTTAGAAAAAAAAAAACACGTCAGTAAGAAAAATTTGGCTTGACATACCAGGTCAAAACATTTATACACCACCACTGCGCCACAGTGCGTCAGTGCAGTGCTGAAAATGGTCCAACACTGAAATACCTGATCTGTGGGAGTTCTGACCATTAGAGAACAGAGATGTACAAGGGTTGGACAATGAAACTGAAACACCTGTCATTTTAGTGTAGGAGGTTTCATGGCTAAATTGGACAAGCCTTGGTGGCCAATCTTCATTAATTGCACATTCCACCAGTAAGAGCAGAGACCTTTGTCTAAAACCAGGTGTTCCAGTTTCATTGTCCAACTCCTGTATGTAGAGAAATGGATGGATTACAGTGCTTAATATACTAACTGGTGTTTATGCATATATAGTTTAGCATATACTTTACTATATGTACTATATAATTATATATATTGTATATTATATACACATTGGATATAGTTTAGCAGTTGGTGATGGTGTTGGGTGATGGTGTTGGCAAAGTGTGCTTGCTATTTAAAGCAGCATCTAGAATTCACTATTTTGCCACCCTGTTTCATATTCATATTTTAACAGCCAGGAAGGCCTGGTTTCGCCTGAAATGAGAATCTTTTTTATTCATTAATACAACACATGGGCTCTATGGACTTTCAACATAGTCTTTGATAATGCCCTCAATATTGAAGGAACGCAGTGAGATTCTCACTCTCAGCAGGAGAGTGTGATTGAGATTGAAGCTGAGAGAAACAGCGGTAGTGGTATGAATTGGTGAATAAACAAAGGGGATGCTGTGTAGGTGTGCTCTGTTGACATGCTACTTTGTTCAGGATTATTTATGAGGGCTATGGGAGCTTAAATGCACTAGACAAAGAGTTGCATGTGGAATGCTGAACTGGCAAAATATTGTGCAGGTGCTATTATCTTCGCGCGAATAGGAGAAAACAGGCTGTTGCTACTGAGCATAGCCTTCTTTTATTGCTTCCCCACTCATATGCTGATTACAAGCAAAACATTTTATATCGCAGTTCTGTAGTCCAGTTCTCCTTTATTACAACGGTACCTTTTTGAATTCCCATATATGCTAGAAAGGCAGCTGGCTTGTCAGCTGAGTAACATGACTAGTTAGGTAGCAAACTGTACAGTGTCAATGAAAAGGTGCAGTCGTGTGCTGCTTTATGGACTTTTCGTAAAGGCTGCCAAAAAGGTTGTTGAGGTTTCTTTGTTCATAGCAGTTTTCAGAAGACCAGTACATGGCCTTTTGTCCACAGTCCCCGTTTCCAAAATTTGGCTATGATGGATGCAACAGTGCTGTGTGAAATGAATGGTCTTTCTGGGTGTCGGTTGATGCTACGGCAGTTGCGGTCCCCGAACATCTGATTCATGGATTTCATCTTCAATTACCTGTGACTGAAGACTGTGTTGATAGCTTTTGAACCATGAGATATGTTGCAAATCTGATTGCGTAATTGTGAAATTCTGGTCGTCTTTGATTATGCTACATGACCCCCTTCCCATTGGGGAAAATCTTGCCCTTGATCCAATATGGCAGCTTTTAAGATGGCAGCCATGTTCTAAACATAGGCTACAAGATAGCCCCCCTCACCCATTACTTGCTGGGATATTCAGATATAAATAAAAGGGTGTCCTGTGCTCTTTTAATCAACTTGTAGATGTCTTTTGCTACCTTCCAGCTCTTATGCAACCTACAATTATACATGTTTCGTCCTGAAAGTGCACATTTATGGAACTAAATTATAACAACTGTAATGATAATCATATTGCTCACTTTTTAAATCATTCTTTATTTTGCTATGTTAGAATGATTGCACTTTTTAGGGGCTAGGGTTAGCATCCTGTTCAGTCCCCTACTGACATTGTTTAATTATTAGTCTAAGAATTAGCTTGAGTTGCGAGTGAAATGCAGGGAGTAGCAAGCGAGGGAAAAAGAAGCATGCTTAAGACATTGCTCATTGCTTGTGAAACGGAAGTTCTTATGAGCCAAAGCTTCTCTACATGTTCATTTCACCGTTACATGCTGTTGCATGCTTTTCTGTGTTCATATTTTGGTTGCTCTCCTGCTCTGCATTAAAGGTCATAAATGCCGTACAAGTCTCTGTTACTAAGCCGAAGTCTGTTTCCTATCTGTATCCGCTCTTTGGCAAAGCCTTTTCTTAAAAAAAAAAAAACTTTTACAAATGTTTCTCTTTTCCTCTTATTGGCCAAAATGTCAGTGCATCTATACATATATTCTTTTTGCGACCGTTATCCAATGTGGCAATTAAAATGAACAGGGTGACTTTGAGGGTGAGGGACTTTTCTCTAAGGCCTAGCAGTGGAAATTTAATTATTTATTTTTATCTGAAGACCTCATTGTCCCACTTCCTGCTCTTGTAAAACCTTGAAATGGAAAGCTATGTAAGTGAATCCCAGATCAGTGCTTTCAGCTGGACATATATCGGTTCCTAGAACACAGACAGATTGACAAACCGCTTTCACACACACTCCAAACTCTTCTAAACTAACACTGGAACGAAACTCCAATTATGAAAATGTTCTAAAATAAATACATATTTTAAAAAGTGTTCATTATCTAATGCAATGAGGAATCAATAATCAGAATTATTACATGTTCTCCAACTCCAGCTGAGTTCATCAATATGTCAGTCTTTGTCTCCATGCTATATCAGGTTATACTGTGTTACTTTAGAAAAATATGGTAGAAATATGGTTATATCGATTATACTGTAGAATTTCTAAATCGTTCTACATTTTGATGTAGAATGGACAAAGCTTTTACTCTTTTTGCTTTTACTTTGTGATAAGAAAGGATAGTGCAGCTGGGTGTAGCAACAGTAGCAGACGTTTTATATGGTAAAATTTTTCAGTCAGGACCAAGCTACATTTTTATAATCGCAATCATTTTTAGGGTGTGTTTCATAATTTTTTTACTGCTATTACTACGTATATGTTTACAAGTTTACAAAATGTTTTTCTGAAAATTCAGTAGATAAATTAAAATAGCTTTTTTATGCCATTAATGGTCACCTCAACAGCCGGTCAACACAGGTCCATCAGCAGAGGTGGGACTTGGAGCTTAAGAGCAGGGCATAAGTCTAACCATCGTTAGCTCACGTTTAGAGTAGATATTTATCTAACACGATTGATGTGTTTAGAGACTCTTTCACTACTTGTATTGGCTTTTCGCTGCATATTTGTAAGAAGCTGGTAATGGCATTTGTATGTTCATATCTTACTGTAATGACATTTGGTTGACACCCCTCCCTGCCCCAAACTAGTTAATATTCTATCGTTTATAGTGGCTGACGTTCCCTGTTGTTCGCAATATTGTCTATCAATTCCTCTTTTGTTCACGGCAAACAAACGTATCAGGTTTATCTTTTTAAATGGTAAGGTTTTCCTCTACACAGGGCTGTAACAGTGCATTAATGTATTTTCAAGAATTGGTGTGGATTTCCGTAAACTAAAAATGCAGTTTCATTAGGGAAGCTATGGATGGTAGCTGTACATGGTAGCATTGCATTATACTCATGTTTTTATGCAGTGTCGCTGATGCATTTACATATCGTCTGCATGCAGGTTTCTTGTGAAAATACCCTTTATATTTAAAACCAGTAGCATAAAAGGACTATGACTACATCAGCCATTTCGGACAATGTCCTGTCCTGTTTCACTGAATGTAATGTGGATGTTTAATGGCACATGCCTATGCACTATTAATCTGATATAAATTACCCATACTGAGGGAGATGATTGTGGCATTATTTAGTGTGATTGATTTTGCACCCTTAGAAATGGCAGAGATGATAGAGAATATCAGCACATTTCTAAAATGGAGGAATAAGGGAGCATGTGTTTGCCTATGTAGCCTTCTCCTCCCCTTCAATAGTTAACTGTAGTTAGATATTATATACAGTACGTGCTTTCAGCAACATCTTCAGTCATTTCTCTCTCTCCGTCTCTCTCCCTCTCCCTTTATTGTTTTTTACTGGACTTCCTTTACTGTGCTTATAAATAAGGAAAGATCAAATTTCGCTTGTGATGTGATTGTGGTTATATCTTTAGAGCATTGTGTAGTCTTTATAATGCTGACTATGGCAGTACTGGAATATTCCTAAGGTTATGTATCTGCATTGAGCTAGTGTGAAGATAGCCCTGCTGCTCAGGATTCGTTTGCTTTCATTCTGCCACGAATAAGGACAATATGAACTCTTGTGCTGTCAGGTATGTAGCAGAGAATCCTTACATACAACCTGAAATCCTTACAGAGATGGGTCAAGTTTTCTTTGGACTGTAAATGTCAAATGTTGGAGGTGTTTGTTTAGCCAGTTGCACAGAGGTGTAATTAAATGTTTAAATATTTAACCACTCTGCAGTTCTGTGTTAAATATAAGAATGCAATGAGACTTCACATTTCTTTAACCTTTGGTAATGTGTCCATTAGGACTGTCAAAATAAAAGCTGAATTTAAGTGTTCCTCAAATTCCAATTTAGAATTACTATTGTGGAAATGTGGAAAAACCCCATTCTTTTTTATTTTTTATTTATTTCTTTCTTTTTATTGTTATTATTATTTTTTTGTAAGCTGTTGCAAGAACGATTACCTAATCATGGGCCAATGCTCAAGTCAAGTAAAGTTTATTGTCACATATACATTGTAGCAGGTACACTATACAGTGAAATTGGAACTATCAACCTGTCCGAACATACAATATGACAAGGTGGGGGGGAAGGGGGAAGACAGGATGATGTAACTAAGAAAAAAACTAGGATATGGTAAACATCAGGAAAGATTGGAGATAAAAAAAAAAAAAAAAAAAAAGTCCTGCCCACATACTGTCCTCCGAGGAGCACAGTATATGAGCAAAACTCCTTAGCACATATAATGACATTTGACGAAAGACAAGCCACAGGGAAAGGGCAATGGGATTGAAGGAAAAAAAAAAACAGCAACAACAAGCGTCCATCCGGTATATAGCAGCTGACATGGGCAGCGCTCACACAGATCCGTCACAATGCGACTGGGGTGGAGAAGCAGAAAACGGAAGGCGTGTTCATAGGCTGGGAGAGAGGGGGAACCAAAGAGTCGCTTGCTCGAAAGCACCATTCTGTGTCCATAGCACAGCGGGAAAAAACTTCCAGAAAGGCCTTGAACCACTCTTGGGGAATTGTTTACAAAATATTCAGTTTACACTGAATATGTCACTCACTTTGTAAGAAACTGTCAAAAACATGACTTAAGAGTTCACATATTTGTAAATTCATGACAACGGGTATTATATAGTGCCTGCAGTATGCTAGATTAGATTACATGTTCACCACACCACAAATCAAGCTAGCTTTCTAGCTAAACAAATGACTATATTTAAAAAGACTGAACAAACTGTGTCAGGGGACAAAATACAGACACCATGGGCCCAGTCATCTATGTCGTTATATTTAATTGCTAGATGTGGCTCATTCTCACTGGCATGGATAGACAAACTAGCAACAGATTACATTATATAAAAAATTTTTTTACTTTTTTGATTTTAGCAAATGGCTGCAATGAAACAAAAAGTGATTAGTTTAAATGGCTCTAAATACTTACAGTACCCACTGTAGAAAAGAGTCCACATGCAGTGTATTAATACTGGAAAGCACATATTGTATTCTTGAACAGCCTTTATTAATGGCAAAAGATGCTTTCGTGAAGCAGCATTTATGTAAAAATATATGTGCATGATAATGAAAGTGGACAGAGAGAGCTTTCAAGTTTATGAGCAAGTATTTTACCCTCGCTTTTGATAGTTAGTCAGGATTCTGTGAACAGTCAAATAACCCAACTTTTAATTCCCAGTTCCACCAATAATAACAACACTGCAAATTTTAAAAAATGTAATAATTCTTTGATTTAAATTAGTATTCACTGCTCTTATATCCTCAAAATATTTTGTTAATAATATATTTTTAAAAACTTGCTCAATTTGCAGGTAAATTTGACAGAACACTACAATATTTGTGCTTATCATTAGTTTGTATTTGCTACTGATCATTTAGGACTGTAGATGCAGAGGAGGCAACTGACAGGCTTTTCCTTGTTATTGACGCAGCAGACCTGAGTACGTGTTTTTGTGTGTGGACGTGTTGGGAGGAGGCTGCGCTTGTCACCATGGATCTTCTTAATGTATTTGAAAGCTTTGTGCTGTTTTTGCTGAGCTAACTGTCAACTTTCCTATCTCATAGGCAGGTCAAGCCATTTAAGACAGCCACTTTACATCACAGTTTTTGTTTCCTTTAAGTTTATTAAACAATATTTTGCTTTTTCTACACTCTAATGCTGTTGGACACTACAAATTATTTTATTAAGCTTTATTTCTATATTAAATTTTAGTCAAGTTAAATCTAAAATTCTTATTACAGTGTAACAAAAGCAGTGGACTATGGGCATTGCTCTTGGATTAACACTAGTGGTCGGCCGATATGGGTTTTGTAATGGCCGATATTTAGGGAGTAGGGTGACCAATGGTCAATGCATATTGCCGATATAACAATTAATTTATTTTTTGCAACTGATAAAAGTAATAATATTGTAATAAGTGAGGCACAAAAATGAAAATACTTTAATATAGTAGCTATAAAGAGCTATACATTCTCTTTATCTCTCTGCACTCTTCTCTCTTTAAATAAAATAGTTTTATTGTGCTGAACAACACTGTCCGATAACTGCATTTTCTTGTTTCTGGGAAAAACTTGTAGATACTTCAAAAAAACAATGTTAGAGCAGTGCACATGGTAACATGTTTTTGTTTTCAATTCCAGTCCCAGATAAAAAGCAGCAAGTTCTAATGCTGTAAACAAAGTTTTTATATATTCTTCTCGTAAACGGCCCTACCCTCCATGAATGTTCTCTAAGTATCTCCCAGTTTGTAGCCCCAATTTATGAGCTGCAAGTTGAAATGAAATAAAACATAATTTATATGAATTGTCTCAACTACTTTTGAATATTGGCTTTGTGTGCACAATCATTGGCCTATGCTGATTATTTACAAAACTCCATTTATTATTATCGCTACCTAACACAAGCAGTTTGGAAATTATAACACTAAAACCTTGGACCTTTTTCTATAGTTGATCATTTTCTTGCAGTGCCACCACAGTGACAATTAGTTTTATTTGTAAAACATTTCATTTTATTTGTAATTCATTATTTTGATGTAATATGATAAGGAAAACCTATTTTATTTATAATGGGCTTTAGACATTTAACTACACTGCTCACAAAAATTAGGGGATATTTTATTATGAGATATTCACTTTAAAGTATCCTTTAATTGTTGTGAGCAGTATAGTTGTTTGGTCCTTTTTGAATATGTTCATTGTTAATAAAGCAGCCCTGAAGAGGCCATATAACTAGTTCAGACCTTCATTCCTTAAGGCATTGTATTTCCTAGTATATTATATAACCCAAGATGCTAAACTATCACCGAAGGGACTCTGGAAGGGCCTTATTGGCGAGTCGCATGCAGACACTGGGATGTATCTAAGGGAGGGGGGCCTGGTCAATTGGTCTTCAAAAGTGACATATGCCCAGCTCCACATTGAGCTGGGATCACAGAGATAGGCATCTGTGTTTCCATAACAATATTCATATTATCATAGCATCATGTGTGATAAGTAGTTTCCACAGCAAGAAATTGTCATGATTAAACAACAACTGAAGTATGTCCCCAATTACATTTTTCTTTATCTTGATGTGAGTGTTTTGGAACTCTTAACCTGTCAGTCAAGACTACCTCTGAAGACATTTCTCTGTGGAAAACATTTGAGACAGAATAGAGGGCAAATTCCCTAGGCTTATATTGAAGTGGGTAAGTTTACCAAACTCTGATTTGGATTTGGCAAATATGCATTGCCTTTCATAAAATTACCCAGTTTCTATAAACAAAAGCTGCCTGAAAGAATGCCTAAAAATGCTCACATCAACTGTTAGGGAAGGAACTAAGAGGGTTAAATTAACTAGAGCTTTAATAAATCTCCCTAGGCAATGCAGGTCTATTTTATCCAGCCATATTGTGAGTACATAATACATAGTTTGATATTTGCAGAAAGTGGTAGCATTTTGGGATTACAAAGTATTAAAATATATTTAATGAAAATCTGTCTACTAGTAATTGTGTCAGCAACTGACTCAGTCATACAGGATGTTTCATTTAATTAAATGTTTTATTTTGTGTTTGTGTGTGTGTGTGTTTGTGTGTGTTAGAGAAATGAACCACTGTCTGACTGGAGCTCTTAGGGTAGATACTGGAAAGTTTAAGGTTTAAATCCCACCTCTGCCAAGCTACCACTGTTGGGTCCTTGAGCAAGACTTTTAATTTACAACTGTATGGATAGTAAGACTTTATCTGTTGTGAATCATTCTGGATAAGACCCTCTGCTAAACGGTTAAATAATGGAATTCATAAAGACATTTTGTAACCTTTTTCATCCTCAGTTACCAA
Organism: Parotocinclus spilosoma; assembly: GCA_033117975.1. Lineage (NCBI taxonomy): Eukaryota > Metazoa > Chordata > Actinopteri > Siluriformes > Loricariidae > Parotocinclus > Parotocinclus spilosoma. Next base: position 5,134,145 of record JAVSBV010000113.1, read on the forward strand.
GGCCAGCAATTATTATGGCCCTGTCTGACTTGTCTTTTGTATTTTGGGACTCCTTTTCATCCATTGACATTTAATCTTTAAATTGTGACATTTTATGGGTTAGAACTTTGTGATGACACCATAACCTGGGCGTTTATGGAAAACTGCACCTTTTTATGATGGTGCATAGTTTGTTAATGTGATGTCAGTTAGGTGGACTTAAGAAAACCATTAAAGGGGAATCTGGTAAGCTTTAACGTAGCTGATTATAAGAAAGTAGTGTGAGTATAGTATGAGTTTAAAGAGGCGGTTTAAAAAGTTTCAGCTTCTGAAGCCAGTGTGTGTGCGCATGTATTGTATTCATTACATGTAGGTTGTGTTGTGTGGTAGTTGCGGTTTGGTGTGTGTGTATGCTCAGTTGCGTCAGCTTCTGTCCTTCCCTTCCTGTCAACAGGCCACAGCAGGACCTTGGTCATCAGTCACCTTTACAGTTATATTAAGCTCCAGCATTGCTGCCCTCATTTGCTTTTGTCCCTTGGGCTGCTTCTCTCGCACTTTGCCTCATTCTCCCTTACTCTGTCTCGTATTCTGTATGTGTGCTGTCTTTTAACAGCTTGTGTTTTGGATGTCTGCCCCTCAGCTCGAGACGCCGATGAGCGAGAGAAGTGGATTCATGCTTTAGAGGGGACGATCCTGCGCCACGCACTCCAGCTACGGGTAAGAGTGCAAACTGCTTTTAGACTACATGGAATATTCCACAGGATTCTGCCAGACAAGCAAGTTGTTTGTCAGATCAAATAGTTTTCCAACTGTAAAAAGTAAGTGCTAATGTATAGGCTGCGTTGCCAGCTTAAGAATGGAAACATGATCAGATATGCATGTTGAGTAATGTTTGGTACAAAAAATACCAAGTTGAAGTCATCTTATAACTTTTCTTATTTTGGGTTATTAAGTGCAAGAGTTTGTGCCTTCTTATTAAAGAAGGAAATATGTGAATATATTATATGATAATAATACAGTCGAATCCGGTTTATGGGACCACATTGGGACGCGATGGGAGATGGGACGTGCTATGCAACATATCAAATGTTTATTAAACCTTTATTGTGTGATTTACACGTATAGCGAACGTACAAACAAGAACTACTGTTGCTTACAAAC
>JAVSBV010000113.1:5135384-5165761 GCA_033117975.1 Parotocinclus spilosoma
TGTAAAAAACAAGTTCTTACTAAATTCCAGTCAACGTTTGAAGAACTTATCCAGTGTGATCTGACACGTTCTCTTGCCGGACTGCACTTGAACACGCCCACCACCTTCTTGATTTAGTTCATCTCACGCTGGTTTTGCTCTTGTCAGCACAACTTTTCCGATTTGCTGACCTTTGATAAAAGCATAAATTCTTCCTGCTGATCCGCTTTGCATCCGCAAGGTGGTGACTTGTGGCTTATTTTTCTTATTCGCTCTCATGTTCTTTGGTCCAATTAAGCGGAATTTTGGTCTAAATAAGCAAATAACATTACACGTATATAATAGGATTTGTTTCTGTGCTTTAGAATTTGGTCCGAATAAGTGGCTGGCCCCATTAACCGGTGGTCCAATTAACTGGATTCAACTGTATTTATTTAGGAACACTTGAGCCAGACCAGATTTGAACTGTCTGTGGCAATTTTACAGAGTAATCATCTGGTATGTCTCAATACCTGCTGAGTGCCCTTGCTGCTTACTTCCTATGCAGGGTGTTCTCCATGTAGAGCTTTCTTTATCGACAGTGGAAACCTAGGGGGTAACAATAGTAGTGGATCATCCTCAGCACTGCAGTGACACTGATGTTAGTGTGTGTTGAGTTGGTATGGTTAGATCAGACACTGTCCTCTTTATTTTAGACATTCATCTTATTTCATCACCTTGTAGAGTCCGATACAGTAACTCATTTAGTGCGGCACAGTTTTAGTCATCCTCTAATCAGTGCTCACAGAATGCTGGTGGCTGGACATTTGTCTGGTGGACCATTTTTAGTCCAGCAGTGACACTTAGGGTGGTATAAAACTCCAGCAGGACTGCTGTGCTTGATCTGTTCGCATCAGTGCAGCGCACACCAACATACGACAGTAACGCTGCTATCCTGCTCCTGACCATTGGAGAACAGACGAATGGAGACTAACAAACTCTGTAGATAAACAGATGGACTGCAGTCTGTAATTTTAGAACTTCAAGTGCAGTGACCACTTAAAATAACTTAAAATAAAGACCAAGAAGAATATAAACTGAAAATATATAGAATGCCTAAGACTTTGGCACAACACTGTACTTCAAGACAACTTAATTTTTCACTTCTTCAGGTCTGTTCCACACCATTGCCTTGTGCTCTTTCACTCTGAACATGTTATTTCCTTTCACCTACCTATTAATTAATACTTGTCCTTCTCATGATTGATATTGCTAACCGGTTAATACATGCATATTTACTTGTCTGGCAGTATGAGGTCAAAGCCAATCACAGCGCTTCATCCTTAAGTATCTGATCTGCTATCCAATAAGAGTAGCTGTCCTTAGTCGTTGCAGTCCAGTAGGATTGTGTTCTTTCTTGTTTTATTTGAGGAAGTCTCAGTTTCCTGTCATGAGTTGCTCGAGACTGTAACACTTATTTGCTCAGTCGTTGAACAGAAGTTCTTAAATGCTTGTTTAAAAGCTGCTGTTCTCTTGGAAGTAGATTTTTTGTTCTCTTGGAAGTAGACTTGTCTAATGTCTCAACTCTTCAAAGATGGGAGTGCTGTGAGTATCTTTACGTTTGGGAATTGTTTCATCAGTTTCAACTGGTGATACAGTAAGTACGGCAGGAGAGTGTACATGATTGTGCAAGAACAAGCATGTAAACACTTGTATCCTTGTAGCATGCTGTGCTTGTTTTTGAATGAAGGGTTTTAGTTTCAGTTCTTGTGGTTTATTTGCTGTTCTAGTGCATGATCCCCATATAAATGTTCTGCGTTTATGTCAAAGAATTGTATATTGCTATGGGTGGTTTTAATTGTTAAATACTGCTTTCTTAAACATCCAAAAATGAAATTTCATGAAGTGAAGCGGTTCAGGTTTTGACACGCATATGGCAAAGTTGGCTCAGTTCTTTGTCGCCTTAGATTCAAGCTTTTTTACGCATGGTGAGTTTCCTGTTTTATCATGCAAAGTGCAGGTGTTGTAAATAGTTAGATAGATACTGGCAGACTTTGCCAGAAAATGCCTTTGATATCAGGGTAAAAAGTGTGATCACATATGAAAAAAAAAAAAAAGTTTAGATTTGCTTTGTATAAGTTTATTATATTCATCCGCTTGAGATCTGGTTGTAGACCTACATTATATGAAGCCTGTGTAAATGGGGGTGTCAGCAATTTAAGACAAGCCTGACTTTTTTATTTGAGTAGGACATTCTGACTGCTGTCACTAAAATATATGGGGTGGCTTGGTGGGTAGCATTGTCGATTCACATAAGGTAGTGAGTTCAATCCAAACTCCCAAAGTTCAAAATTAGTTGGAGCGGCCTGAGTCATTTCTATGTGGAGTCTACATGTCCTGTCTGTAGTCCATTTGTTTCTCTTATCATAGTTTGTTAGTCCCCTTTACTCTGTTCTTTAATGATCAGGACCCCCACAGGACCACCACAGCTCAGGTACCATTTGAGTGGTGGATCACTCTCAACACTGCAGTGACACTGATGTGATGGTGATGAGTTAGTGTGAGTAGTGCTGGTACAATTGAATCAGACACAGAAGTGTAAGAGTTTTTTAAAAAAACCTTATTGTGACTGAACTAAAAAAAGTCACCAACTATATACCGTACCTGTATACAATCATAATGGGAGCAATGATGAAGGATTTGAAGATAACACAAACTGTGCAACAACAGATGAGCTTCTATCTATGACACTTATATTTACTTGTGCAAGGAGGAGCAGAGATGTATGTAATGTCTCTAATAAAGTGGACAATAAGTGAACAGCATTTAAAACCGTTTAAACACGGCAGCCTGTGGCTACAGTGCTGAGAATGATCCACCACCCAAAAGTGTACCTGATTAAAATATGTTATCAATGTTTAAGCTAGATCATTATCCCTGGCAGAAAAGTACATCAAACAAGAATCCCTGTATACTATTAAAAATCGTATTTATGCAATAAGGGAATTGCAATGTCTATTAATCTGATCTGTGTGTACATTCACTTAAAAAAATTAATTATGGGAACTCACTGATTTCATAATCTTTTGCTATTGTGGCTGTATTTGTAGAAGTTCTTAATATCCTGTGGAAATGTGGAAATGTTTTAACCTTATAAAGAAACATCTTATTAATTAAAAACTTTTTTCCTGTCTGTTCCATTCAGTGTTTTCACACTAGGCCCTTATTTTAATCTATTTAATGAGTTGTTGTTGTTGTTGTTGTGTTTGTTGTTGTTGGTTGCAGTTAATTTAAGTAGAGTTCATTAGACCCCAGAGTGCAGCATGACATCAAGCAATCAAACTTTTCTATGAATTTGTTTTAGTGTAAATCCACCCTAGAGTGTGAAAATTGAGCGACCATCATCTGTACTAGACTAGGTGGGGGTGCCAGTGTTTCAAAACCGTTTCTGGTTTTCTTATTCAGCAGGGTTGAGAGTATACAGAGAACGGTGCGATTGAAGGGAAAAACATTCAGCAAACGTTGATCCTGTGTATGTAAACAACTTGTCAACAATCGGGTCAGAGGAGGATGGCAAAGATCAGTCTGTCAAACAGACTGTGCACAGTCAAGCAAACTGCAGCTGAATACGTCTGGTGCTCTAAGTAACATGTCAAACACTCACGTAGTTCGTAAGTACGGATGATCTGAAACAACAGACAGCCATTTTAGATTCCTGTTGCTTGGCAAACAGAAAGGAAAGACTCCAATGGCCACAATATGGCAAAAATGGATCACTGAGCAATACTCTTATAAGATTCATTCAAATTTCATTTGCACCTCGATAATGGGAAGATTTGGTGCAAGCAGCATGAATTGATTAAGTCTTATTGTCAGGTGTTAAGAGTTGGTGAAGGTGAAGTTATGATATGGGGAATGTTGTTGTGGATTATCCTGGGTCCTCTGAAGCCTGTGGCTGGACGTTTGGACCGTAGAGCTTACCTAAGAATTGCCACCAACAAAGTTAATCCCTTCCTGCCACTTCTTTATCCTATGGCAGAAGGATACCTTCAGTAGGACGTTGCACAATGCCACTATAAGTAAAAGTAGTTGTAAAACAAAGATGCTGCTACTGGCCGAGTGTAATGGGAGATCACAATAGAAATACTTACAAATAGAAGCTGTTTTTTTTTTTTTTATTTTTTTTTTTTATTTTTTTTTTTATTTTAGATATTTTAGAAATACTTACAAATAGAAGCTATTTTTTTTTTTAAGTAGTCCAAAAAAAATTAATTTGCAATCTGTCCAGAAATATAATGTTTGAAAACACCCCAAAGCTTTGCACATGCTACTGGAAGACCAAGGATGATCAAGGACTGCTGACTGTCATGGACTTTCTTCCACAGTCACCTGAGTATTTATGGGAGGACTCGATGACTCGATCACAGGATGCTCTTTGGGTTGTATTTTGACAGTGCATGCTGGCAAAATAATGTGACAAGTAGTAATAAATTCTGAAACATCGACTCTCGCCCTTGACAGCAGCATAATACCCTTATTCAGACATGAATGAGTGACTAATTTATTAAATCTATTCATTCATTACAAATTCAGTTTTTTCTCTCCAAACATTTAGTTTGTAAATCAAATTGCTATTTGATAATTGACCTGGAAACCATTGTCTTAAATTCAAGAAACTGCAATATAGAGTAATATAGAGTGTAATATAGTGGTTTCAAATGTTAGTTTCTGACTGTATAGTCAGAATGGTGACAACTTTTAAGATTTTTGCATTCTGAATTTTATACCTGAGTTCCGTGTATACAGAAATGATCATTTATTTGTTATTCCTAGGCAAATTGATTTACTTGTGTAGACACCCAACTGTCTAGTCATGTCTCTCGGAAGCAATATTGAAAAAACAAATGTGCAAGTTTGGTCTGTACCTGCACATTCTTCTAACAAGTCGATCCTCTCCATTTATTTCTTACAAATAAAACCTTGATTTCTTTCACAGTTCTCACAGTCCGATTCCTGTTTTGATGTAACTGTGTATTTAGACTAATCTCATTACAGTGGATAAGGACACATGCTGGGTGCAGTTATGGTTTGCTGTGAAAGTTGAAAGCAGAACAGTGTGAAGGGAAGAACATTATGGAGGTATTTCCAGTAAGGGCGATAACTCAAAACACACTCACTCTGTTTCCATTTCAGGAGGCAGAGACGGCAGTTGTTCCCAGCGTTCAAGACTTTGACAAAAAGCTTGCTGAAGCAGACGCATACTTGCAGATTCTGATTGAGCAATTAAAGGTAAGCTTTAGTATTCTGTGTAATAAAAATAAAACAATGGTAAGCACTGCATGTCGGCTACCTGAGTATTATGTGAATGTTGTTCTGTAGAATGATTTATGTTTGTACTGTTACTGGACTTGGCCTGTTTTTTTTACTTGGCTTTATGTCTCTTTATTTTTTCTTTAGCTCTTTGATGAAAAAATTAAAGACTGCAAGGATGAGGAATCACGCAGAGTAAGTCAGTTCGAATACCTGCTGACAATTTGTCTTGTGTTTCTCTATAAACTGTGGCAGATTATTTTGTGTACTAGAGATCTGTACATGAAGTTCCTTCACAAAGTACCCCACGTGCCCAAAAAGTAACACCATGTTCGCCCTGTTCAATAACACTATTCACATGTGGTCTTCTTGTCTAGTTGTTTCTTGCACTTACATAATCTGCACCTAGTTCCTGTGCGCTTCAACACTATCCACACCTACTTCATGTATACAAGGGCGCTACCCTACAGAGTTATGTCCATTTGAAAATGTTTAAGCATTGAAGATCAGTAGTCGTTTTTTTAATAACACTGAAAATCAATGAAAACCTAGTTAAATATTATCGTAAAGCAAAGAGCAGGGAAACTGTGGCTTGACGGTGAAGGTGCTGGTCTATTGACCAGAAGGTTAAGGGTTGAAGTCCCAGCTGTACTCCAAGCTGCAACTATAGGCCTGTGATCAATGCCCTTGACGTCTGATAGAAAAAATTCTGTTTAGAACAGTTGCTCTGGGTATGGGCATTTGCTAAATGCTGTAAATGTTAGCCAAATGTAAACAAAGAAAGAAGATATATAGTTTTTTGCAGAAGTCTTTGGCATTCTGTATTTTTTTTGTTTCTATTCTGCTTATTCCTTATTTAAGTGTAGTTGCACTTTGTAGTTTTACATTTACAGACTGTAGTCCTTCTGTTTCTCTACACACTTTGTTAGTCCCCTTTGCCCTTTCTTTAATGGTCATTCTCGGCACTGCCGTCACACTTACATGGTGGCGATATGTTAGTAGGGAGTTTAGCTTATGCGAGTGGATTAGAGATATCAGTGCCGCTGCAGTTTTAAACCACCTTAGTGTCACTGCTGGACTGAAAATACTTCCACCACCAGCATCCTCACTCTCAATTATAGAGTTACAAAGTTAGAAATTTTGGCCTCCAACAATGTACTATACAATAGAAAATACAGTAGAATAGAAAATCATTAGACCTAATGATGACCTAAAACTTTTGCACAGTTCTGTATATTGCAGAACAGAATTTAAATGTATGAAGTTTCATTACTCTGAGAATCCCATGACCAAGCAAGGCATTACACTCCACACCTTTGCCTTTCATTTCCCTTTTTATGGGTATTGCTGCTTGAGAGTTCTTTAGTCGGGGCAGTAACTTTGAAAGATCAAGTGTGTTGCCAGCTGTCAGGAACCAATCTAATTAATCTGATTCTGTTTTTAAGAAAATCGAGAACCTGAAGGAAACAACTTGTGTAAGTATGTCCTAGAGCTGTCTCCCCTGAATGTTGTGGCATTTTCTTCTTTAGAGAAGACCCAGTCAAATTACGCTCACGCTATGTGTTTGTGATTTTGCTTTGTTTTGTAGAGTATGGTAGAATCTATCAAGCACTGTATAGTACTGCTTCAGATTGCTAAGGTAAACACACTTTACCTATTGGTTTTGTTTTGTTCTGAATGTACAAGTGTCTCATAGTAAAATGTGCAGTCTTACATTGTGATGCCTGTCGTTTTTTTATTTGCCTGTGATTGTGCAACCTAGTTTGCTACATTCCTACGCGTTTCACTTTAAGGGTTTGCAGAGCTGCTTCTCATATTAAGTGAAGAGGCTAAAATATTTCAAATTAAATGTTTCCGTTACTGTAATACTTTTAATAGGCTGGTGTCTCAGAGACAGCACCTTTTATGACTAACGTTAACATCATGGTTAAGTTGGTCAGTTTTTAGCTGCACATTCCTCAAGTCCTGTTCTCTTTTCAAAATTTAAAGGATCAAAGTAATGAACAGCAACACGCAAACGGACTGATAGTAAGTTGTGACTTTCCTCAAACCAGCCAGCCGTCTATCACTTTACTGTTAAATCTTTTCTTCAGCCTTGAGGAAAACTAAATTAACCATTTGCAGGAAGTGCATGCCTTTAAAAGTCGGTTTTACACTGTAAACAATCTCTGTGCAATCTGTGTCTTAGAGCACAAAATGTGATTAATTGTCTGTCTTTGGTCAAATTCCACTGCGACCAAAGACCGACAATTGCCCATAAATGTACCAGGCTGTATGTTCACTTACAGTGACCTAAAAGGTGTACGTATTCAGTATGTGGTTGTATGCACAAGGAATATATGTTACTTTGGAGCTTGGTAATATCATGTTGCCCACTTTTACCCAGCCAAAACTACACAAATTTAACTGACAAACGACACAAACCTCAAAGGCTTGGTTTATGTGACCACATTTTTAGGGTGACTGGAACTTGCTGATTAATGTTCTCATTTGAAACTCTACATGGCTTAATTGTACAGAGCACAGAACATTGAACACAGTATATTGTGTACCATAATCATTGCTATTGACCACTCTATGGCAATGCAGTCAGTGTAAAGCCGGCTACATTTGGAAAATTACTCTGTTTGCTGCTTCTCTTTCACTCACTCACTTTCATCACTCTTCTTCAAGTGAAGCTTAATTGAATTGTGGGGAGTTCTTGGGAATTGTCCTTTTTTTGCAATCCTTAATCAACCATTTTTGTCTAATAATGTGGGTCTTTGTAATGATGTAATGTCACCGTAATGTTTGACTAGGCCATTCCACAGATCTGTATTAACCTACATATGATGTTAACACAAAAATGATGATATTTTATATAGCCTGCAATGATAAAAATGTGTTTCCTAGTATAGATTAAGCTTATGTATTTATAACATGCTGACAAAAATGAGGAGCATGGTTGAGAGGCTTGGGGCTAATGATGAATGTCATTAGTTTGAATCTTTATCCTTTCCTTTTATTATTTCTCATCCATTGTTGTATTTAATGAACGTATTTAAACTATGTACTATTCGTCCCATGCTACACAGTATACACTCTTCTTAGCATTTTAATACATCTGAAAGGCAAAAAGACATGAAATTAGAGAAAATGGAGACAGTTCACCTGGTCCCATGTTCAAGTCTCTCTTCAGGCCCTTCAGCCTGCTCAGGCACTGCATATATTCAGTCAGCCATTTTTGAGGGTGGAAAGGGCAAAATTAGGGATCATCTCTCTGCCGATGCAACATTGGCTCAAGTCAATAATTTGAGGTTCTGTCAAAGATGATACATGAACATAGCCCTCGAATTAATTCATGCTATAGAACTCCACTACCTAACATGAGTTGTACAGAGGCACTTCTCTAAGCTTTGACTCTCCTCCCTTGGCAGAGGGGTTGTGTACTTGTTGTACTTGGATTTTGTAAGACTGGGGAGACCAATTATGGATAAAATTGGAAAAAATAGTCATGACAAGCCTACTCCCAACTTGAGCTGCAGTATAAAGGGTGTAACTTCTTGGTTGTCATCTTGTATAAAATGATGTGGGTTAGTTGTTCAGAGCAGGACTTGCCATAAAACTTGCCCGGCTAGATGAAGGCAAACAGTAAGGTATTCGAGCAGTCCAACATTAGTAGTCCAGCAACTGCTTTTGAAAGTGAATGAGTTTTCAGACTTAAGTGTCTGTATAAAGGTAGAGGGGTAGTCTGTGTGAAGAGACTGTGAGCAGGTTAAGTACCACTTTAGGAAATTAGGTACTATATACACCAATCAGGCACCAATAAGATTATGACCACCTCCTTGTTTCTACACACATTGTCCAGTTTTACTTGCCATATACTTGTACTTTGTAGTTCTACAATTACAGACTGTAGAGGATCTGTTTCTCTACACACTTTTTTGTCCCCTTTACTTTGCTTTCTAATGATCAGGATCCCCACATGACCACCACAGATCTGGTACTATTTGGGTGGTGGATCATTCTCAGCACTGTACTGGCACTGATGTGTTGTTTTGGTATGAATGGATCAACATAGAAGTGCTGCTAGAGTTTTTAAATACTCTACCCACTGTTCACTCTATTAGACACATCTACCATATTGCTCAACCTTGTAGATGTAAAGTCAGAGAGAAAGAAGCTCATCTGTTGCTCAACAGTTTGTGTTAGTCATTCTGTAATATTTATCAGTGCGTACAGGACGATGACTACAGGATACTGGTGGCTAGCTTTAACTAGTGGAATTTTTTCCATCCAGCAGTTTGACTGCAGTGTTGAGAATGGTTCATCACCCAAATAGTACCTGATCTGTGGTGTTCCTGTGGGGGCCCCCGACCATTATAGAGCAAAGTAAAGGGGACTAACAAAGTATGCTTGGAAACAGTCTGTAATTGTTGAACTACAAAGTGCGCTACAGATCAGTGAATGAGCTTAACAATGTTCTTCATCAAAGCTAAATATGAAGCATTAATGTGATATATCACGATTGCATTTAATCAATTGGAATAACTGAATTGCTAAAAAAAAATACTGTATTGATCTCTGCTATCACTGTCACCCAAAGTGCTAACACAGCGATGGAGGATTTCTACAGATTTCCTGCCTTAATTTCCCCCTTAATCGTACTTGCTTACTCAACCCTTGCAGGACTCATAGATCACAGGCTGTTTACTGTCTGTGGCCACCACCAATCACCATATCATGTCAATAACTGCCCTTACAGTTCTTGGAAATATACAGCATATAAATATGATTTAGTGTATATCAGGAGTTTGGAGCGTTAACTTGCTTCGCTTTAGTTACCTCCAAATCAGAAATATATAATTTTTAGCTGTAGTGGATACAGCTTGTTTTGTGGCACTAAGCTTCTAGTCAGACCAATATGGAAAGCATATGGAAATCAAAATCGAGCTTGAATGCTTAAAGATGAACACCCGGTTGCTCTGCTACTCACATTACCTTTCCTGTTGATTTTCCTCCAATCCCAGCTGCTTCCCATCACCATGGGTCTATTTTGTCTAATTGGCATTTAATTAAAAACTGCAGGCATATTTGCCATCCAGGAAAACAAGATACTGTCCCAATTACAAACAAATAAATTAAATTCATTGAAGCTCCCTGAAGAGAAAACCCTCTCCACATTGTATTAATATATGTGGCCTAAGGTCAAAACAGTAAACCCATATGTTTCATCTGGTGCAGTAATTCTTATTTAGCTGCCATGTTTTCCCTTTTGCGTATTTGTCCTTCCAAATGTGTTTGATTAGAGCTGGAAATGGAATATTCTCATTCTTTACCTGCATGAGTTTTATGCCCTTGGCCATTGAAGCTGATATTTTAAAATTATTTTTGTTTTTGCACCTTGTGTGTTTGTATATTCGGATTGTGGCTGTATATAGCGGAGCACTGCTGCAATGATTTTGGTGCAACTAGAATCATTGTGTTTAATTTTGTAACTCAAGCAGTACCGAACTGCAACTGTATAATTGATCGGACACTCTGAAGTTAATGCCAAACACGTCTTTAATTATCCCAGGCTTTAATGACCTCATCAACTCATTTTTGTTCTTTTGCATCAGTCAGGTTTGTTCAAGTGGAGCTTAATACTCTTCGGCCTTCCGTTACATTAATCTTGCGCTAAACAGCCATGTTTAACTTTAGGACCTAAAGAAAATCAAATATTAATTAACATGTTAGCCTAGAATCCTAATGCATTGCTTTACCAAATGAGATAACAGTGAGTGTAAAGAGTGTAAAGAGTGTCAGCATGTCTTCTGAAAGCTCATGTGTATTGTGCCTGCGCAACCCTGTAGAGCACCATAAACCCAGTGGATGGAGTTCACCAGCCCAGCCCCCTGGACGCCTCTGTAGTCAGTGCCATTGCCATGCCCACACAGACCACCCTCCCCACAGGTCAGCACCATTGAACACGTCTTTCATTTTATTTTGTACAGATTTTGTGTTGCTAGAAACAAGTTTATAAATGTCATTTGTATAGTGAAGTTATAATATAACAAAAGTTTCACTGTGTTTCAGGTTGTCTTAGAAGCCATGTTCAGTGCAATAGCTTCCAAAATAAACTGGGCTATAGATTTGTAAACAGACTACACAGTTTGTGAGAACGGTTGTTTCTTTTTTTTATCTGCAGATGGGGCTCAGGTGTGTAAAGCGGAACAGAGGCCTTGTTCTTTACCCGTGGGTCCTGTTGTCACGGTGATGGGCAGCCTTCAGACACCCACTCCCAACAGCACAGGTATAACACTGACATAACTGATTGCACTATACATGCTGTGAACGAGCTAAAGCCCAAACTATTCTGCCTTCTGTGCACTGAAACGACCTTTCCATAGACCAGGGTTGGAAGACTACCGAAGTTCTTCACTTAAAAAAAACTACTAATCTGTTAAATATGCTCTCCAGTTTAAAGTAAAAAGTGAATTATGGCTTATAGAAGTTACTTAAGTAGATAATATATGTCCAATTTGGCAAGGCTGTATGGGATACTGTAGTGTATCGGGTATTGACTACCACAGTGTTTACCCATAAATTAATTTACTTAGTATCGACACTGACCACTACATTTTGTCACCACATTTTTTGATGTAATAATAAAATCTTATCTCACCACATTATCTTATCTCGGATGCTTGCCACATTTTCCTAAGTGCTTTCAAATGAAGACAGACTTACAAATAAATCTATGCTCACCCAGCAGATAGAAATGCCCCATTTCTTTACTCCTGTGAAACCGCTGTGTTTCTTTGCACGACATTGTAAACAGCAAAAAACACATTTAATCAGACCATTTCAATTCCAGTCTGAGGTGCTTTTATGTGTGGTTCTTAAATATGATATTTATCCCATATGTAACCTCAGTTTAATCCTTAGATCCAGAGCACTGCGGGATTCCCCAGCTATTTTTGAAAGTCCCAGATCTCATTACCCTGGAGAGTAGCTTGATTGTTGACTAAACAGTAATGTGAACAACAGCTTTAGGTTATGAATCGCTACCATATGCTCTATTTTGTTAGTTAACATCTGAGGGTGTGTCTTGGGTTCCTCAGTGTTCTTATTCACAAGTGAGTCAGTTTAAGAGCATGACTTTTTCAGTGTTGGATACTGGGCACTTTAAAATGACAACATGAACAACTTATCAACGAGTCAGATTTGGGCCACTTGTACCAGCAGGGTGAACATAGTCTGTCCGGTCAGTCTGACTGGTCAGATCAGATTTAATGTGGCTTTTATGTCAGAAGACGCTTGACTGAACAATCTTAGGAATCTGCTCCACATAGAAAAACAACTGCTCATTTGAATTGCAATACATTTACAAGGGCTCCACAAAAAGAGTTGTACTGTAAAGTTTTACTGGAGAGTGTCGGGGTGGTGATATCACGCATGATGTTTTATGGACATAGGATAAAACAACAATGAAAACGCACAAGTAAATCAACAACTGCTTTTTTAATAGCCAAGTCATAGTCCAGACCTGTTCTGAGAATGGGCTGAAATCACTTCATATCATTAAACCTGGAAACTCGTTGCTAAAAAATGTACCAGTTGTAAAATACAATGGCTCATTTTTCCATTGTCAATGAATAATCAGTGTGTTCAGTGAAGACATAAAAATATGGAAATCGAAGTTTGGATTAAAAGAATTTCATTTTGAGCTTCTTTTATATGGAAATCAAGCTACTACCATCTTCTTGTATACTTTGAACCTAACCTTGTCTTGATACTATAAGTGTAGCACATCTCTGCATTGAGGCTGCAGAAAAATCTTCGTTCGGTGCATTGGATCCTAGCCATACTTTAGCAGTGCTGGCATAGTCCGCACTCTGCTTCTGCTGAGATGGTGCAAGAAGTGCTGAGTTTGACAGAATCAGAAGCTCTTAGTACAGCCTGAGAAAACTGCAAGACAAAGAGTGAAGGAGAACACTAGTCTTTTGAGAACACATCAGGAAGATGGTGTGTTGTGTGTTTGTGAAGTCACACGTTGTGATAGCAGCTCAGACATTAAATAATAATGTCACACTATAGAAATCTGAAATGAGAAGATAAGGATTCTGTTAAAAATAAATACTCTATTAATGTATACAGTGCGGCTGTGCTGTCAATAGGACAATATTTTAGGTCATGCACAGTCTGTGAGTGTTTACATGCAAATAATAATCTGATAGCAACAGAAAATCAGATTCTGTCAGTAATTTGATCGAGTGTACAAGAGCTTGGGTAATCATATAATGGGAAACCTTCGGCTTTACATGACTTGAGCAGTAATCAGATTTTTATTTTGCAACCAGTAAATAATCTCACTGAAGGATGTGATGTGACTTTTAAACTTGAATTATTAAATGATAAAATAATTGTATAATCTATTCTCCGTTTCCTCAAGCGTACAATCTTTAGTTGCCGTTTTGCAGGTGCTGTGTTTATTTCAGAGTTGCCAGATCTCATAAGAAATATAAGTACAGTCCTCTGGATGCGAACCTTTGGCTAACAAACTTTCAAAGATGCGAGCGTGCATGCGCAGTTAATTTTTAAATTATTTAAATCAGTGCAAAATGAAAAACTAGGTTAGTTTGGATCTTTGGCGATTAAGGCGAGCAGAATTTTTGTTTTTTACTTTACTGAGACTGAGAAAACTGGTCAAATCACATTATGGGAATATGTATGCTAAGAAATCTGATTACTGATATAAAATCCAGCTGTCTAGCAGATTTCTAGACTGGAGTATGCTATTTACATGGCCACCTGAATAATAAAATAATTGCAGAAATCCTTTTGTGATTGAGTAAATCGTATGTAAACAAACTCACTGCGTTGCCTTTAAGCAAAACCTTAAACTGCTTTCTAAGCTAGTATTGCAATGGTCCACTTTACACTGTAGTGTGGCTAAAAATGTCTGCCAAATGATTAAATGTTACTAAAAGAAATTATGGATTATATTTAAAATGGTTATATTGCCCTAGTTGTGTGGGTAGGTGGGATTAACTGGTTGACCATATTTTTTCTTTTTTTTTTTTAATATTGTATTACAGGGAGTGGTCCCTCCGCCCCAAGCAGCAGTGTGACTTCCCCCAGTCATATGAACGTGCCTGCCCATAATGTCCCAGATTTTTCCTACTCTAGCAGCGAGGACGAATTTTATGACGCAGATGAATTCTACCAGAGCAACACCTCACCGAAGCACTGCATAGAGTGAGTGAGACACTTGTACCACTACAACAGAAATAATTATTCACCCCTTTCTCACACATAATGTGCCACACACGACGTAATGAGCTTAATATAAACTGTGGTTAAACTGCCCTCCCTAATTATAGCTCAGTGTTTCTCACACACACACTTGGTTTACACCATATGGCTTAGCAGACACACACAGCGTGAGTAATCATGTGTAATGTCTGCATTATGTTTGTTGTTTTTGGCTGCAGCCCCTCCAGAACCTCTGCTGTTCACAGTGAAGGAAACGCAGCCTTGAAACGGCCCGACACCACTGAGTCCCTTAATTCCTCTATGTCCAATGGCACAACAGATGCAGGTACTTAAGCAATACACACATAGCTAACAAAGTGCCACAACTAAATCTGAAAAACATACACAATCATGCATTCAAGTCTTTTACCTGCATTAGGTTTTGAAAGTTTGTGAGATATTGGAATTTCAATAATTTTGCATGAATATGACCTAAGGCATAGATTAATAGGCAAGATTTTAGCATAAGTATTACATGTAGGTAAAGAGAACCCAATTTTTAAAATGAGATCAAATTAGATCCTTGGTTATTTATTTCATGAGAGAAATTATCTGATATTACATACCTGTGAGTAGCAGAAGTATAGTACGTTTAGCACTTAATTTGAAGGAATTAGAGTCAGATACACCCTGTTGTATTTAAGGAACATGTTTTTTTTAAAGTCTTAATTTAATAACGCATGTTTGTCGACACGTATCATGGCACGAACAAAGGAGATTTCAGAGAACCTCAGAAAAATTGCTGGAAATGCCTACAAAACCATTTCTAAAGAACTTTGACTGATCTGCAGTCAGACAGATTGTGTACAAATTGAGGAAATTCAAGACCATTGTTACTGTCCCTAGGTGAGATCAACCAACGAAGATCACTTCAAAAGGAAGGGAGTTCACAGGTTCACAAAGGAACCCAGGGTAACTTCTAAGTAACTGAAGGCCTCGTTCATTGGCTCATTTATATTAGAGTTTATGAATACAATATTTGGAGAACACTGAACAACATTAATGTGCATAGCATTGTTTCAAGGCCACTGCTCTCCAACATTGCTTCCCATTTACAGTTTGCTGAACATGGACAAGGCAGACGATTGTTTTGTGGATGATTGAGGCCAAGTGTTATGTCTGGAGAAAGGAAAACACTGAGAAACATGATAGTATGATGGAGGGCATTAATGACTGGCCCTCAAAGATGCCCTCTCTAATTATAGCTCAGTGTTTCTCACACACACTTGGTTTACACCATATGGCTTAGCAGACACACACAGCGTGAGTAATCATGTGTAATGTCTGCATTATGTTTAAATTATTGCATCAAGTTCTATAGGAAAATGTCAGTGCATCTGTCTGTGAACTGCATCTCAAGAGAATGTGGGATATGCAACAAGACAATGGCACTAAGAAGTTGTTCTAACTAAAAGAATTAGTTTAGTGTAGCCAATTTGAAGTCCTGACCTTTTGGTCAAATTATTTGTTGTGATAGGACCTGACATAAGAAGTATATGTGAGAAAACTTTTGTTGCAGTTGTTGCTGCACAAGAGAGTCACGCCAGATACAGAAAGCAAAGTTTCATAAAATGTTGCCACTCAAAGATGCGTAAAAAATGTTGTGTTTTGTTGATCTGATTTTAGGACTTGTTTGAAACTCTGATGATTTAGGTTCCATTTATGCAGGAATATCGAAACCTTTACATACGTTCAGGCATCACTGCACAGTGTGAATGGCTCCTATATGATATCTGCTGTTTTAATGTACTTTTTCAACCACTCACCTAACAGTTTTGTCATAATCTCATAATGTCATCATTCAGTCAGTAACTCAATCATGGTTAATTTGACCAAATCGACTTAGAGTGTGTTGGACAGAAATAAACTTGCATTTCTTAATAGAGAATGCTACTACATCATTTTACAACCATTTGTCTAACATTGTGTAAGATCGTATTGTGCCACCATGGCTCTGACCCTTTCACACATGGATTCTATATGACCTCTGAAAGGTTCTTGAGGCATCTGGAACCAAGACGTTAGGAAAAGTCCCTGCAGGTGCTATAAGTGGTTCAGAGGAATCTCAATGGATTGAAGTTGTTTGTACAGCACAGCCTATAGATGCGTGAGCAGATTGATATCTGGGGAATTTGGAGGGCAAGGCAATGCAATGTTCCACAATCTGCATTTGGCAGAGCTTGTTATTTTACTGAAAGATGCCAATACTGTAAAGGAATACCATTGCCATGCTGTTCTTGTTCTGCAACACTGGTTATGTAGGTGGTGTGCTTCAAAGTAACATCCACATAAATGCCAGGATCCAATTTTCCCAGCAGAATATTGCCCTGATCATCACACTGTCAGTGTTATTCACTTCACCTGTCAGTGGTTTTAATGTTATGACTGATCTGTGTATACAGCTTTGAATAGGCTCAGGTCCAACATCCACAATGAGAAGCCTAAGGCAACACTGGCAACATAATCTTTGCTGCAGATATAAAACATAGTTATTATATTATCATGCAGCTTGGTTTCCCAATAAAATCAAAGATTAAAAAGGACTTAAGACGTGGGTGGTGAGTCACCATGGATATTTAATTTTTTTTATTTTACTTGATTCAGTATCCTGGAAACAGGCCCATACTCTATTTAAGTTTGATATTTATTCAATCACCCATTTTCTTTAGAAAAGGACAGAAAGCATGTTTGAAGTCTAATCATCCTGCTTACATTCATCGCAGTCCAAGTGTGCAGAATAAATGAGTAATTTTGAATGACTTTTGCACTGCTCAGATCAGTATGACAGTCATGATGAGAGGGATGACGATGGTGAGGGAGAGTCAGTGGAGGAGCATAAGAGCGTCATTATGCATCTGCTCTCACAAGTACGACTGGGGATGGACCTCACCAAGGTAACACTGTTCTGTTCTCCTCAACAACTGCTAGATTTGACATTTCTTGTGCTTCCTTGCTTTACAATACGTACTTGTTACCGTCTTCCTCCAGGTGGTTTTACCTACATTTATTTTGGAGAGGAGGTCATTATTGGAAATGTATGCAGACTCCTTTGCACATCCTGACTTGTTTGTCAGGTAAAGTATATTATTTATATACATATGTATTTTTTTCGATTATGTTTGTTGTTTTCACACAAAAACCTCTGGTCCATAGTCCAGTACCTTAACCACTAGGCTACCACAGTCACCATGTACACTGCAGATTTTGGTTTTCCTACCTACAAAGAATGGAGAGGTCTGTCATTTGTATCTTGGGAACACGTCAGCTGTGAAAAAACAGAAAATGCAGAAAATCACATTGTATGATTTTTAAAATATTGCTTGTACATAATGTTTTTCTTTGTGTCTTAAAGCTTAGATTCTGTATTGAAACTTTTGGTCACTTTAGTCACTGTTTTTTAATTTTTCAATTATTTTTTCCAATATACTCTGTGCGCTTTGTTTTGCTTGTTTTCGTTTTTATTCATTAGCAGAAGAGTTCATCTTTTTTGTGTCGTGCTGAGTGTTTCTCAGGTCTGATGTCTCTATTCCCTACTCAGCATTGCAGATCAGCCAGACCCCCGGGAGCGTATGGTGCATGTGGTGAAGTGGTATCTCTCAGCCTTTCATGCTGGCCGGAAAGGATCTGTGGCCAAGAAGCCCTACAACCCTATTTTAGGAGAGGTGTTTTACTGCCACTGGGACTTTCCCTCTGAAACAGAGGAGCCTGCTTTTATGGTTTGTAACCTGTGTGAAATCTGTACATTTATATGGCCATCACTAATTTTTGTAAGCAGTGTAAATAAAGGAGATAATATAAATCTTATTATCTTATCTTTATTATCTCTATATTATCTTAAATATTTAAAAAATAAATATAAATCATATAAAACTATAATATCAGAATGTTATACAGTAGTATATATTATAAATAACATCTGTTGAAATATTATAAAAACACAAGTATTTATCTATAAGAGTATCTGTGTCCATTAGTAAAGAAATTTGTACAGGAAATAATTATGTTATGATGTTATAATGGCATGGCATCCTTAGTCAACAGGAGCAGAGGAGGGGGAGTTAGGGCCCTCTGATGTGGTTTGAGTAATGGTATAAACTTGACAAAGGACAGCTTAAGTGGTGCCAAACTGGTGCCAGAAGAATGGCTTAGTGTGTGGACTGCAAGTGGTCCTGGAAGAGTTCTGCTAGAAAACAGAATATGTAGTTAGCAGTGTTATAAATAAAGAGTACATTAACAGAACACGTTTGTGCAGGTGACGTGATTATGGTAAAGTACAACTTGGTTCTTACAAAAAATATGTATTCTAGATTGTCTTTTTATGATTGCTGGTTGACATTAGATTGTTATGGATTGGATCTTTGTAATCCGTTATTTGATTAATAGCTGATATGTACACACTGGTCGAGTATGGGTTCATTAAATATAGACTTGTTTTTACCTCCACCTTTTAATGCAGGGCACAGGTTTAAGCATACCCTAGATAGGACACCAATATATTGCATGACTGGGTAGGGCTTGCTGTTGCAGCAACTGACCTCTCCTCCCACAACAAATAATGTATGCATGTGATGCCCAGCCGAACAGCACCACTGGGGCTTGACCTGGGGTCCTTACAGTGGTGGACTAGCACTATTGGAACTCTGCAAACCACCTTCTGTTTAAAATACAGTATAATCAATTGTGGACCCTTAACAGCTGTGAAAACATGCTGTAAAAAACGGACCAAAAAAAATTAAACATGGGCTCTAATCCATTTTTACTATCCATCTGTCCTCTACTCAACAGCAAGTAAATCAACACGCCAAGTGTGAAAACTTCTCCTTAGCTGCAATCATTAAGCACAGTCCTACCCAAGTCACCATAGCAATACTTTCCAAGCTAAAATGTTTTGGAACACTGAGTAACCTGAGTTGTGTTGTCATCAGATTTGTGTTTTTTGACAGGAACCTGTATCAGAAGGACCAGTGCCATTTTGTAGCCGGAGCAGCGTATCATTTGTGGCAGAGCAAGTTTCTCACCACCCTCCAAGTAAGTGTTTCATTTTAACAAGCAAAGCAGATAACACAATAATCACAATTTGCATCATTATACAATCTATTTCACATTCTTGCTAGATAATCCGCTCCCCAGATCCAGAAATCCAGGGTGTGATCCAAACCTCTGTTTAGAGTCCTCCTTGTTTCTTTGTGGTTTTATGCCAATACTCTGTTTTCCCCCAGATTATAAATACATGCATTAATTAGTTAAGATTAATTAGTCACGCTAAGCAGCCTTAGTGTGAGTGTGTCTGACTGGTATTGGTACAGTATCTCACAAAAGTGAGTACACCCTTCACATTTTTGTGATTGTTTTGTTACATTTTGTCATGGGACATCACTGAAGAAATGAAACTTTGATACAATGTAAATAGCCATTAATGTCTAAACTGCTGGCAACAAAAGTGAGTACACCCCTAAATGAAAATAGCCAAATTGTGCATAAAGTGTCAATATTTTGTGTGGCCACTATTATTTTCCAGCCCTACCTCAACTATGTTCGGCATGAAGTTCACTAGAGCTTCACAGATTACCACTGGAATCCTATTCCACTCCTCCATATCGTCATCACTGAGTTGGTGGATGTCAGAGACCTTGTGCCCCTCTGCAGTTTCTCAATAGGTTTTAGGTCTAGAGACATGCTTGGCCAGTCCAATATGGATCTTGTGCTGCTTCAATATGTCACCGTACATGCTGGCATTCATCGTCCCCTTAATTAACTCTTTCTCCCCACATCTGGCAGCACTCATCGAGCCCCAAATCATGACATTTCCACAACCATGCTTGAATGTAAGCAAGACACACTTGTTTGTACTCCTTACCTGGTTGCCGCCACGCAAACTTGACACCATCTGAACCAAATAAGTTTATCATGGTCTCCTCAAACCACAGGACATGGTTTCAGTAATCTATGTTCTTAGTCTTCTTGGCATCAGTAAACTCTTTGCTGGTTTTCTTGTGCATCATTTTAGAAGAGGTTTCCTTTTGGCATGACAGCCATGCAGACCAATTTGATACAGTATGCTACGTATGGTCTGAGCACTGACAGGTTAACCCTAAAATTAACACTATCAAATCACATAATACTAGGGAGTTGCAATGTCTAATTTGACACAATTTGCCCATTTTCAGTTGGGGTGTACTCACTTTTGTTGCCAGCAGTTGCAGACATTAATGGCTGTTATTCTGAGGGCACAGCAAATTTACACGGTCAGTCTACAGCTTATAAGCATGACTGCATTACATTGTATCAAAGTGTCATATCTTTATATGATCTTTATTGGAGATATTTTGTCCCATGAAAATATCTGTAAAATGTGCTCATTTTTGTGAGATACTGTATAATCTTGCACCTCTTACAAATAGCCATTGATGCTGATTTAATTTTAAATAAATACATGAACAACACACTTATTGTACGTTCTCTTGTGTACCATGGATGTTGGGGGATTTGTGAATCTGCTGTAATACAGAAATGAGCAAGCGTACAAGGAAGTGTCTGAATAAACCAATGACCACATTTACCACTTCTCTTTCGTATAGGCCAGCGATGCTCTATAAAATATGCAGAGTGTTGGGAATAGTGCATAGAGGACTATTTTGGGATACAGCCCATAAGTACAGGTCTCTGTTATTGTGGTTAACTTTGACTGCTCTAATATAAACACACATCCTGCCTTCTTGAATAGCTGCATATCTGAAAGAATTAATTAGACCGATTTGGAAAAAATTTTTGGAAACACCTTTTGTATGTGGGGTCCTGTCAAAATACTGTAGATATTTGCTGTAAATACACCGCTCACAAAAATTAGGGGGTATTTGAGTTTTGGGTGACCATACAACGTACTGAACAGTCAATGTGGGACACACTCATCCAGTTTAACATTCTTCTGTTCACCCCAATAAAAAGGTCACTTGCTACTTAATCACGATAATTGAGTTTGTATCTTATTTGCGTAATCAACGCAAATGATCAAGAATCAAATGTTCTTTTCTGATGATCTTGTTTAATGAAATAAAATCAAATGCTTCTCTTTTTTTTCATCGTTTCACATTCATTTTAAAATATACCCTTATTTTGTGAGCAGTGTTTTATTGACTGCCCTTGCAACTGTTCTCAGCTAGAGATTAGCAAATTAAACTTTAGGCTGAAACATAAGAGTTTTTCTTTAACCGTTTGAGGACCAATGGACATATTTGTCCCATACTTTTATAATTTTATAAATATGTCCCTTGGTCCTCAAAGGGTTAAATGTGTATTTTGTTACTATAAACTGTTCAAGTAGTAGATAGGGGATTTTGTTTTGTTTTGGTTATCTTGTAGCTCTAGAACTTATTTGTGTGTCCGTTGTTGCAGTATCTGCGTTCTACGCTGAGTGCATCAGTAAGAAAATCCAGTTCAACGCACACATCTGGACCAAATCAAAGTTCCTTGGAATGTCCATCGGGGTACACAATATTGGCCAAGGTAGGCCAACAGTGAGCACGGGTTCAGAATTGCTCTTTATGAATCATAATAATAATAAATATTTTTCTCTGTGTTATACTGCATAGGCTGTGTATCTTGTTTAGAGCATGACGAACACTACATTCTCACTTTCCCCAATGGCTATGGCAGGTAAAGGTTTTCATCATTTTCTGTTATCTACCTTACTTTGTGAGATGTCCTGTTTGTTTGATCTCAGATGGATGGTCTTTCATCACCCTGTGCATGTGCTTGCAGGTCGATCTTGACAGTTCCATGGGTGGAGTTGGGTGGAGAGTGCAATATTTCCTGCTCTAAAACTGGCTACAGTGCTAACATAGTGTTCCACACCAAACCTTTTTACGGAGGAAAGAAGCACAGGATAACTGCGGAAATTTTGTGAGTCAAAGCCAGCAAGACAGGCTTTAATGTTTGATTATCCTATTACAGTTACTTAATTTTTTGTTTCATGTTGTTTTGTTTTTGTTTTTCTTCCAAATCAGTATATTTCAGAACAAAAACATGATAAAAGCTTACCGGTACTTACTTAAATCAACTGATTGTGAGTTATTTATTAGGTGTCTCCAAATTCAGAACTGAAGGGGCAGCCTGACCTGCTGAATATAATGGCTCAAACTGTTGTATACATAATCACAGCATGACGTGCGTTATGAATATTTGGAGTTGATAAAATTTATTATTTCTAAATGAATAACATTTTAAAGATCAATAGCAAACCATTGACTGGTTTTCAGAGTCATGGCTTTGGGTTATCCATACCGTGAGTGTGTTCACTGAGTTAGATGAGCTTGCTGAAGTTTGCAGCACTGTGTTTAATTCCTGTTGAAAAAACAGATCAAGCTAATTTGTTGTCTCACACTCTCTTGCAGTGGCCCCAATGATAAGAAATCCTTCTGCTCCATTGAAGGAGAATGGAATGGAGTGATGTATGCAAAATGGGCAACAGGGGTGAGTCAGAGTGAGAAACCTGAATCAGAATAACAGTTACAAGTAACAGTTGAAATATTTAACTTCTGGTTGAAATGCTGCCATATATAAAGCTGCAAAAAGTATGTGAACCCTTTGGAATTGGAAGTGTACACCTGCATTAATCACTCATGAACATGAATTTGAATGATGCAGAACAATAGACAAACACATTCTGTGTGCCACCTAACCTTCAGATACCCATCCAGGTTCCATTTCCTTATTTTTAGATAATTAACCTGCTTAAACATCCTTGCTAGATACATTAGCTGTTGTGGTACACCACATGTAATGACACATGCAGCGGAGATGATGTTCAGGTTTTACCACTCAGGTGAGTTACATGAATCGCAGGACAGGTGGTATCTATTTTAGCATAAGTTTCTGTTTGTGGCAGAAAGCGGGGGAGAAACATTCACACATTTTTTACAGCTCAGTGAGTTCCCTACTCTATTCTGGGAATATGGGCCTGATTTGTTCAGGGTTCAAATCCCACCTCTGCCAAGCTGCCACAGTTGGGTGCCACAGATAACCCACCATTGCTTGAATTGTAAGACTGTACGAGTTGTACAAGTTGCCCTGGATAAGGGCGTCTGCTAAATGCCGTAGATGAAGAAGATAAGTGATATCCAATAGTAATTTGTGGACCAAGATCACTTATACCCCTCCAGAGACCTGGGTTCAAGTCCCACCCAAAACATTGCCTGTATGTATCCTCGGAATACAATACCCCACCCAACACTAAGTTGGAATGAAAACACCAGCCTGAATGTGATTTAGGACATAGAATATATAATATCAACCGAGACAGTTAATAAACGAATTACATTAAATTGTATGCTGCATTTTGTCCTATTGCTGTAGGAAAACACTGTGTTCATTGACACAAAGAAAATGGGAACAATTAAGAAGAAGGTGCGGAAGCTGGAGGATCAATTAGAATATGAATCCAGATGGTGAGTGACCATCTTTTCTCATTTCAGTGCTTTGGGCCAGTCAAGATGCTTCTCTTAAATCTTACTCTGTGGACTAGACTTGCTGTTACAAATTTTAATTTTGTTATGTACTAGTGGTAGCAGTTAATCAATTTCGATGATTTTTAAAAAATCCAGCGGAGTTTGGAAGTTCATCCAGTGGAGTTTGGTCATTATCCATTTTATCAGTTCCACTTCCCCCATATAGAAGCACTTTATAGTTCTCCAATTACAAACTGTAGTCCATTTGTTTCTCTACATATTTGCTTAATTCCATTTATACAATTCTCTAATGGTCAGGACCCCCACATGACCAGCACAGATCAGGTACTATTTAGCTGGTGAATCATTTTCAGAATTGCTGTGACACTGGTGGTGGTGGGGATGTGTTTGTGTGTGTTGAGCAAGCACGGTTAAATCAGACACAGTAGTGCTGCTAGAGTTTTTAAACGATGTTTACTGTCTCTACACTTTAGTAGAGATAATCAGATGTTTAGTCAGAGGATGCAATTCATCTGCTGCTAAACAGTTTAGTTTATTAGTCGTCCTCTAATCTTTCATAAGTGCTCACAGGATGCTGCCTACAGGATGCTGGACATTGTTGGCTGACTATTTTCAGTCCAGCAGTGGCACGGAGCTGTTTAACTCAAGCAACACTGTAACTCATACCGACAAAACGCACACTAATACCAGTTAGCTAAAAATCATCCACCACCCACAATGGCCAATGGTAGAATAAACAATGAAGTAGCTAGTCAATGTACTTATGTTTCAGAGTGGCAGAGACAAATTATTCCTAACTCCCAAAGAAGGAAGCTGCAGAAAAGCTTCTCCAATGCAGTTTTCCACATGATTCAAAAATATTGTACTCCGGTGAAACAGATTTTTATGACAGCAGATTTTGTAGCCAGACTCCATTTGACATCAACAGGACTGAAAGGGTTTAACGTTAAACGTTTATCACATAAACTGTTTCAACATCCCACAAAAGGTGATGTGTGCATTCTCCTGTTTCTGTTGCTGATGTACTTCCTGCTGGCTTGTACCACTGTTCTCTTCTGGGCATTCTAAAGTTTCCAGTGTATTAGTAATAGCTGTTTTATCTTGTCTGTTAGCCTGTGGAAGGATGTGACGTTGAATCTGAAGCTCAAGGACATTGATGCCGCCACCGAGGCCAAGCACCGCCTGGAGGAGAAACAAAGGGCAGAGGCCAGGGAGAGAAAGGAGAAAGAGACTCAGTGGGAAACAAGAGTGAGTGTGATTCAACCTCTGATTAAAGTATAGAAACACAAAAGTCATACATGCTGCTTATTTCTTTCAATGTTTAAACATGTTTGTTTTTGTACACTCGAAACCCCATTATTTAAATGTATGCTTTTGTGTGTAACCGCTTTACTGGTTGCCTGTTCGTTGTTACAATTGGACTAAAAGTTGTACGCAGTACACAGTAATAACCTTTATATTTACATTTCAGTAGAATAAAAAGGAAATGGGACACTGGTCATGTCCGGTCAGCGTCCTTTTTCACAATGATGTATACCTGTGTATACCTGCAGTGGTGCAGGGGATGTGCTGCTCGACTGCCTTGCCATTTATCTGAAATCTGTAAAAGATAAATGTCGTTATAGATCTGATACCCCAAATTCGATATGGATAAAGAAAAAAAACTGTATTTCATGCAATTTCGAGTTCTTTGTTACTAAGTAGCGGCCGAATCAGAATCAAAAAGCATCTTTGTTGTTTCTCAGATAATACAGCTGTACAATTTAGGTTTAATGTTCTATTTAGTGTGATTACAGTAGGCAAATAAAAAGGTTATTATTATTATTAATAATAATAATAATAATAATAATAACCCTGTTTGTATAAAACAAATGGGTTTCTGACCTGAGCCCACATAAAATGACTTGAACCAGCACCTTATTAACCATATTAAACAAACAGGCCTCGGACCCGCACCCAGATGAAAATGTAATTATGAAGCATAAAATAGCACACATATACTGCAGGAAATGCACATCTCTATTATTACTACTACTACTACTACTACTACTACTACTAAAACTACTTGCTTTTTTAGAAAAAGGTGACTTTCTGGACTGTTTTATTAAGATTGCTTTTACACTGCTCGCAATAATTAGGGGATATTCAATTCATTTGTGTGAGCAGTATAGCGCAATCTGGAGCTCCATCTGCTTTTGCTGTTTTACCAGTTATGTCATTTGTTTTAGAGGGAGCTAGCGGTTCTGATAAGGGATTACAATGGTTGTACGTTATAGCATTTGGATAGCAGGGTTTGACTGTATTTATTTTTAATGGTTTCCCTTCCTCTTCTTGCAGCTATTCCATGAGGATGGTGAGTGCTGGGTTTATGATGAACCGCTCCTGAAGAGAATGGCATCACTTCGGCACTAGTACAGCCTCTCAGAAATAATCTGGGTGGGAAAAGAACTCTTACAATTCACCTTTCATCTGAAGCCTTGGAATGACTGACGAATGAACAAACTGCTTTGCATTTTCGAAATGAATGATTAAGAACCACAAAAAACTCTACAAATAAATATCAAATAAAAATGTACTCATTTCTCACCAACTTCTCCACTCCCACCGCTCCACCACCCCCTTTAAGAAAGACAAACCAACACCACACAAGTACACGGTGGTAGATACTGGCTCCTACAAAGCCAAAGGAACCCATTTGTTCTGGTGCAGTGAGCTGTTCCTGCAAGCATGCTCTCTCCCCTTGGGGGCTAAGGTGTTGTAATCGAACAAACTGAAAACAACAGCGTTCTGTATCTCAGGGAATCAGGTGACTGAGGAATGAAGGCTCTGTCCTCTGACAATATAAAAGCCTTAGGTGGAACCACAACATGGAAGAACTTGGCTTGCCTACAGCTAGCTATGAATATTTATATAGCTAAATATATATAGAACCTGTGATTATATATTATATAACCTCATTTTATCTTCCTTTTTCATCTCTATATATGGGCAATAGCAAAGGTTTAAAAACATGGACTTGAAATGTCTGCGTATCAAGAACCATTCCATTTGTTTCTTTTCTGTCACTACTTAAATAGAAGCAAAACCGACGTTCTTCTCCTTTTTAAAGGTTTTACTTCACATCACTTGTACCTGCAACTGTGGACCTGGGAAGGAAAAAATGGGGAACATGTTTTATCTAAAGACAGTTGACTTGAGATCTCATAATGCTGATCGTCCATTCCAATTCATGAGCAATTGTTGGTCTTTTTAGAGGTGACATGTTAATTTTGACAATTACAGGTACTCTCCCTAATGGTAGATTTATTTCTAACAAATGTCCCCAGTAAATATCATTCTGTCTCACTCTCTTCCTCTCTCTTACTTCCATTCTTGCCTTCACAGTACTTTTTTTCCTGGCTTTTACCTCTCCGTTTTAAAACATGAACAAATTATACCAAACATCTAAATAGTAATGTATTATGGAAATGGTTTATATATGTTTTTTTAATCTGAATTTCCAAACAGGGTTAAATTAAGCCTTAGAGTAAAGCTATGCTATAGTAATCCAGTACTCCACAAAATGTGTTGCGGTTTGCACTGCTGGTGATTCCATGGGAGTTGAACAAGCTTCAACAAGCATTATGGAACAAGGAGGAATTTTCTTATTTCCTATTAAACATGGCAATGGATTATACGTTTTCTTCATGCTGTGCTGTTAAGATGAAACCGAGGCCTTGCCATATACATACATTTCAATGCAACTATTTTTTTTCCATTTGACATAACCATTGATTGTATCACAATTTCATGTTTATTGATGCATATTATTAAATCTCAATGAGACCAGCTAAAGTTTTGTTTTCCTTCCAGGGTATTTATAATCAACATATGTTTTAGAATAATTGCAAAAGAGTGATGCATTAATGCTGCAATTTATTGAGCACGTCCACCTATCTGCTGAAATTCTAGGGATACATTTATGGATCTCAGCTACCTCTAATCTGCCCATCAACATAAAAGGAACAATTTGATATTTGGGTGTAGTGTCAGCATGAGTGCAGTGCTGTAGCAATACTGTGGGTGCAAGCTTCATGTACTATTTAGCTTCTGCGTATACAATCTGATTATAGAATCAGCTGATTTCCATTGGGGGACTTTCAGCAGGAGTCGGTTCTATGTGTAGTAACACTTGCCAGAAACCTGAGGAAAAAAAAGTGGCCATACTTAAGCTGTGACTTAAATAAGGAAAAAACATATTTATAGAATATGTGATCAGAAAATCATCACTTATTGCACAACACTACCTACCCTGATGCAGGTGGACTACAGCAAAAGAATACCACGTTAAGTTCCACAACTGCCAAGAATAAAAATTTCTGCCTACAGTGGTCTCAGAAACTGGGGAGGTAAATATTTTAAAAATCTCATGTGGTCTAAAGATTTTTGATTCGTTCTCCAAAATAGACACTCCACAACATTGAAATTGCAACACCAATAAGTATAAATGGTGCAGTTCTGGAAATCACAGGGTGGACAGACATGTTAATATTATTGAAATTATAAATAATGGTAACGAAATATTTGAAATAGCAAAATCATTAACTTTATCCAATTTATAAGGTTTTGTGTGACTAAAAACTGTTTTATGCCCCTCCTACATGACAAAGTTTTTCACTAGATGCTTGAACATTTTGTAATTCACAGATTTTAGCCTGCTACTTACACCTGCTATTCCATTTGTTGAGGCATGTAGTTAGGAGGGCCAAAACAACAAGAGTCAACTGCCTTGTGTCATCTGTTCAGACTGCTGCTGGATTTTTTTTCCGCTTACACACTGGGCCTTCTAATACTGAATAAGGCAAGGTCTGAATTCCATAAACTGTACATGTGCATCTCATGGACAGTTTGTGGAATGTTGTTACGGACAACAATCTTTCCACAACTCTGGTAAATAAACTCCACAACCAGCAATTTGGGTCATTCGAGGTATTAGAATGATACTGGTGAGCATTTATAAAAGTGCATTCCATTAAATGGGTGTTGATATTAGGAGTAGATAAACTGGTATCTGGAATTAACCCTTGCTCCAACAACAAATGTATGCATGGATGATGCAGTTATTACGCTGACTGACAAAAAAAACAAGGAGAAGTTGTTTAAATTAAATGAAACTATGTAGTATGCATAAATAGAATGATAAATGTACATAGATACAATATTAGAGCAAAAGATTATGTTTAGTATAGAAAAGTACAGTAGCTCTAGTACACACCTCTAGCCTGGATGCAAGATGAGAAACAGTTGGACATGGAGGCATTCAGGTTCTGTATGGTATCCTGTGACAGATTTCTGCAGAGATATTACAGCTGGTCAGCTGGCAAATTCTACCAGATCTGGGCTGTTCAGAACCTGTTCGCCAAGTGTGTGTCCTCACCAAACCTTCCTAACAGCTATGTCAGTGCGACGTAGATGGTGGCCAATTAATTCAAACGACCACCCTGCTTCACTCAGTCCATTGATGAACCCCCATTGAAGTCTGTCACCTGAGCAATATGCCTTTGAGTGTGCCTAGGAGTCAACAATCACCTACCAAGAGGTACAATACCCAAAAGTGACCTCTGGCAGTATAGGGAAGAGTGAGAAGCATTTCTTTCTGCCCTCATGGCACGACCCAATGCTTAATCAGAACGCACCTGTAATAATTTACATATCTGCCTGAGACATTTTAATTCGATTTTTGTCAATGCAAATTTAGCAAATGACGTAAATGAAAATGTAAACAAATGGTTATTTACTTTACTTTAATCACCACCACAGTGAACTGTGCTATCACCCTTCCTCTTTATCCTGTACACCACTGATGATTTATACTTGACAGCTATATATTGCACGCAAATATTAAGGATAGTTCATAATTAAATATTCATAGCTCATAGTGAAGTTTTGTATATACATGTACATGCGTTTTATTACGGTATATACACTGTGTTCCATATTATTATGCAAATAATATTTTCTCAGATTTTCCAAAATCACCTATATGAATTGCAGTCATTGTAATTTTTCAGTCATCAACTATTAGAGTACAATTGAAAGGTTTTTGAACAAACTGCCAATGATAACAGTATATTAAAAAAAAAATAAAACCCTCACAATGCATGTTCCAAATTATTTATTATGCACAGCAGAGTTTTTAACCTTTTCATTTTTATAAAGAACAAAAAAAACGGTCATTTGTGAAATTAGAAGCATTAGCAGGT
This sequence comes from Parotocinclus spilosoma, assembly GCA_033117975.1. NCBI lineage: Eukaryota > Metazoa > Chordata > Actinopteri > Siluriformes > Loricariidae > Parotocinclus > Parotocinclus spilosoma. The sequence continues at coordinate 5,165,638 of JAVSBV010000113.1, forward strand.
TATTACAAACTGAAATCAAACCGTTTTCAAGTCAAAACTTTATTCTGGGTGATGTTACATTTGCACATAGGACCCCTTGTTTGAAAGGAGCTTCTGAACTCTCTCGTCCATTGAATTTGTCAGG
>JAVSBV010000113.1:5165861-5183455 GCA_033117975.1 Parotocinclus spilosoma
TGTAGGATCTGAATCAGGGCCGTCACAGTAGATCTTTTTGTCATAAAACCATGCTGAGAAGAGGCAATTTTAGAAGCCCTCCAAAAGGGCATCTCTTATGATCCCTTCATACACTTTGCCAGCACAGCTGACTAAGGATATTTGACGATGGAAAGCTAGGCCTGGCTTTTTTAGGGACAGCTTTGACCAGTGCTTCTTTCCAAGGCTTAGGAAATGTATTGTGTTGGATACATGCATTGAAAATATCACACAGCACAGGTGCCAATTCTTCATGAAATGTCTTTAAGATCCAAGAGGGTATACAGTCAGGTCCAGCTGCCTTTCCCTCTTTGAATCTACGGAGTCTACCTTTGACCTGACCAATACTCAGAGGTTTACTTTTACTACTTTTCCTCAGTAGTATGGGTAGTATGAGTAGTATGAGCCACTTGGCCCCATACTGACGTAAAGTGCTTGACCAAAATATCACATTCCTGCTGCAAAGTCTCAGGGTCATGTGATAGTATAGCCTGCTTAGAATTCTCTTTTCCCATTAGTGCTGAAATGGATTTGAACCACTGTTTTGAACTGGTACACCGCAATTCCTCCACCTCTTTCTTGTAGTACTCCTGCTTTGCTGTCTTGATCTTTTTGACGATAACTGATTGTAGGTTTCGATAAACAGTTTTGTTACCAGAGCAAAACTCGCGCTGTCTCTCTTTCATCATATGTTTAATTTGCACAGTCATCCACGGCTTGTAATTATTAGTAATTGACACTTTGTTGAGTGGAACAGCTGTATCTAGAATAGATCCCACCATGGAGGAAAAAGCTTTAACCTTTACCTCTGGGTCAGTTTCCTCAAAAATGGGAGAGAAATCAGTAGTGTTCATAAGAAGGCCCAACTGCCTCATTGCCTCAGGCGCAAGTTTACGGCATATGACGGACTGAGTGGGCTGAGCGGGCCATTCACCAGCATTCCACAAGATGGTCTGATGATCAGAAGTGCCAACTGGGGGCAAATGCACTGGTAGATCATACATGGAGGGAATGTTGGTAAAGATTGCATCAAGCTGGCTGGCCTTTCTTGTTGCCCCAGCCACCACTTGCTTCAATCCATGCCTGACACAGATGGTCTCAGACTTATACCTGTTAGTGTCTCCAAGAATGACAACTGCAGCATTCTGATATTTGCATTCAATATTCCCAAGACAACGATCAAGATATGATGTAATCAGCAAGTCTGATTTTGCAAATGTTGAAGAGTGAGGCGGAATATATAACACGGCAGCGATGAGGCAATTTAGCCCTCGAGGTAGACGCTTAGGTCGCATCCAGACCCATAAGACTTCATACTCCTCTTCCTTCAAGTGAGACAATCTCTTCTGTAAGATGTCACTCCTTGCAAACAGGCCTACCCCCCTCCCCTACTGCTCCCCCGATCACACCGTTGTAAACTATATCCAGGGAAAGTAACAATATAGTCAGGAATGTCAGGATTTATCCAAGTTTCTGATACAGCAACAACAGCTGAATTGTTGTTTACTGATACAGTATACAACTCGTCACATTTGTGGCGCAATGAGCGCACATTAGATAGAAGAAATCCAGGCAAAGATGGCTTTGGTTTATTATGAGCTATTTTTATGTGGACTAAGTTCAGAGGGTAAGAGCGTCTAGTAGATGTAACCAATTTTTGCCAAGTCAACTCCGACTTGGTGCCAATTACGGTTAGACAGTCGTTTGGACGGTTCCCCACAATTGTCTTTATTGGTCGTCTAACATTTTTACCAGCTTTCTTACCCCTTGGGCGAGATCTTAGTCTCAGTATTCTCAGACTTAACATCCAAGGCCAAAGGGGTAGCAAATTTCCTTATGTTTTTTAGAAAATAATTATAAGTGCTATAATCAGAATGTGCCATTATCCCAGAAAACTATATTAAAAAACAAAAAAAAATTGTCACCATGCAAAGGTAGGCCTTATTTCCTAGTATCCATCCAAAATCTCCAAAAATAGATTACATCCAGACATATTGATCTTTAAAATCCATACTCTGGCCAACAAAAATGTAACTAGTCTGTGTATTAAAAAATTGTTTCGTTTTTTTTTAAATAGTATTGAATCAATATAAAGTTCAGCAATAGTCACACAGCAGAAGTAGGCCTTGAGTCCTAGAATCCATCCAAAATCACCAAAAATAGATTACATCCAGACATATTGACCTTCAAATTCCATACTCTGGCCAACAAAGATTTGACTTGATTGTATATAAAAAAAAAGAGAAGAAAAAAATCAGTGTAAAAATCACTGTAGAATTCCAGCAATAGTCACCAACCAGACCCACCCTGACGGCCAAGTTTCCTAGAAACCATCCGGCATCTTAGAAGGTGTATGACATCCACAACTTGAAATGAAAATCAAAAAAATCAATAAACAAAATAAAAATAGTAAGATCCTTATCAGAGCCCGAATACATGCGGCTGCCCTTAAAAGCGCCACCTACTCACTTCAGTGTAACTACAGTGCTGAAAATGAAGCACCACCCAAAGTGACACTGATTTGATGGTTGTGCCTTACTGTGTGTTTTTTAATGAATTAATAACACACAGTAGTGCTGCTGGAGTTTTAGACCACCTCAGAGTCAATGCTGGACTGAAAAAAGTTCACCTGCTATCAGCACCCTGTGAGCACTAAGGCTGACTAACACAAACAATCGATTTTACATTTACAAGGTAGAGCAATATGGTAAATGCATCTAATAAAGTGAACAGTCAGTGAATGCAGTATTTAAAAACACCAGCTATAAATGTAGAAATACAAAGTTTATATATATGGTAAGTGGAACTGATCAAATAGAAACAAGGAGTTGTACCTAATAAAGTGATCTCTGTTTTCTATAGCAATATTGGTGGCGCGACTATTAATGAAGTAGCGCTGGACTTTTGGCACTCGGGACAAAACCGAGAAGACATTGGCATGGAAGATCTGGAACATCGACTGCAGGCAGAATCTATGGAGGCTGAAGGTATGTGGTTATATAATTACTGTAATTAATTGTAACTGAACTTGGACAAACATACAAAATATAACCCTGCCTTTATCATTATTACTAAATTAATTATAATGATAAGAATCATCAGTGAAACTTGTGATAATGAAAAGGATAAATGTAGTGATTCCAACCCTGATGTACAGAAACCTGCAGGCTAAAGGCTTGTTTAGTGTTCCTAAAGCTCTCACTTTCATTCTCAGGTGTACATCTTTGCATATGCATTCTGTCAGGTTTTTGTTGGGATTTTTTTTAATTTAAAGTAAAAAAAATTTAATTTAAAGTTAAAGTCATCTTTATATTATTATATTATGATTTAAATCCAAATCGTAGTTATCGTAATTCAATCCAACTTAGAATTATGAATAGACAGCATGCGGGCTCTTAAACTGAACACGTCTTCTATGGGTTCTACGATGTTTAGCAGATAACAGAATGCATGCCATTGTTCACCAGGCATGCAGTCCCACACGATGGAGCCTATTTCATATGGTCTGGGTGCATATGCGTTGTCCAATGGCAGCAAGAAACTCTCCCTGTTCTTATTTAATAAAATTATCACTTCGTATTCATTTAGAAATATCCCAGTAAGAAGTGTGGTTTCGGTACAGTATCAGCTTGCGTTTGTATCATATCATCTCCTTATACTGCATATGAATTGGCTTAATGCTTAATGCTATTAATTTTTTTTTTAATAAGGGGATTTTCCATCTACTAAATGTGCAAATGAGTCGATTCCCTCCCGATTATCTATTTTTTAAATTGCACTTAAGGCAGAATGTTACGACGATAGCGGCAACACTTCTCGGTCACAGTAGCATTGCAACAGTTGCAACATTTGTATTATAAAAGGCAAGAGTTATAAAATAAAGATCTGTTTGGAAGCAGGAAGAGTCGACTCACTAAAAAAAGGTGGCTTTTACCACAGCTGCTGTCGTGTTGCTAATTTATCAGGAGTTATTTTATGTATTTGGTGTTTTCTGGTTACTGTAAATGTTTGTCCATTGTTAGAACAGGTTTATGTAGGTGTTGTGCGTTCACATGAATGTTATCCAGCATGTAATAGCTCTTGTCTTTCGTAAATAAAACATATGGTGATTTTAAGAAATGTGGTAATGAACACAATAAAACATATAATGCAGAAGGTACTTTTATTGTATCAAGATGTTAAAAACTGTAGTCTTGGAAGAAGATTCTGATGTTCAGAGAGCTCTCTGCTTCTTTCAGAGCAAGGAGCTGCAACCTTGAACAAAATTGAATCTCTGGTGTTGGTTTGGCCAATTGATACTAAACCCTTGACCCTTTCACTAACCCTAATTGTTAGCCCCATAATCCCTTACCCCATATCCTAACCCCATACCCTAAACCCTTATTTCTCCATATATGCCACGCCAATCTTCACCAGCCGGTTCTGGAGACCGGCACGTGTCCTAACCCGTTGGTGTACTTTGGGCGGATTGGTGAACATCTTTTGACAATCATTATTGATCTTCCAAGCACAGGATGTACCTATATAGCAGAAAAGTGAGAATTCAACAGAGATGGATTAAAAAATGAGAAATACTTATTCACGTTTTAAGTTTCACTAAAAACATCCTTGTTCCATCACTGATCCAGACTGACCTGATCCATTTTTGGCTCTGAAATCTGGTCTTTGTTCTGGACCTCTGGAGAGCCTTCAGCTTGGAAATCGTGACGGTCTGTGCTCAGTTGCTTCTCCGGGAGAGATTCATATGCTTGGTAAAAAGCAAAATTCCTGCTCTGATTAAGGCTTTTCTTTGGCCTTGGTTCAGCAGGAGGTCTTATGTGAACCCCTGAAACCATTAGAGGTGAAGAAGTGCTGCTCTGAAGCTTTTGAGCAGTGAAGGTCACAGCCCTGCCATGGACCTTGCTGGTTCCAGCTGGCTGAAAAGGCTGTGGATGTTGCATGACCGGAGGTTTTGGGTGTAGAAGAGGTGTAGGAACCACCTTGAGAGACTCAATAGAGGAGGTCCCAGTGTCTCGTCTTTTCATGGGGTTTGCTTTTCCCCACTGGGTCTTGACACTGGGAAGTACAGCAGGCACAGCAGTCCTCTGGTCCAGGCATCGTCGACCAACTAAACATTGTTTAGGGTCGAGCTCTGGAAACTTTGTTGGTGCAGAAATTTCTGGACACCTCAGTTTCCTCGTGGGTATCTGCACTACCTGGGGTAGGAAACTGGTGCAGCCTCTGCTTTTTGAAAATGTGTCCAGTTTGCTGTTCCATTCATGCGGGTTCACTCCCTGCTGAATTACAATGTTTGGAAGATCCAAAGTGTGATTGCCTACATCACCCATAATGCTCAACTTTGTATTGCGCAAATAAAAACGATGTGGCTCCGTCAAGAGCAAGTGCAAAGTGACAAACTTGAGCTAAGGAACTCCTATTTAAAGGGTTCCACTGATTGTGACCTCACGAGGTTTCTTTCATTATGATGTCACAGTTAGAGCAGATCAGCTGTCTAATGTCTCAAAATAAAGTGCATGCAGAGATTTAATGAGAGGCATAGAGTAACAGGAATAGATGTTCATGCACGCATTATAGTTTATTAAAATAAAAAAAAAATTATAAATAAAAACGATATTCCACAGTTCATTTAAATGATTCACCAGTTAGAGCAGGTGAAACATTTGAGCCAGGGACACACACTTAACATGTGTTAATTATGTTGACTGATTATGGAAGTAAACTTGGTGTAAGAGTTCCAGGACAATAATGGACAATTAAAAAATCATTTAAAATTAAACACAACACTGATAAGAAATGATAGGCTTAGTTTAGGGATTAGTTTTGAACGCACATGCATTGTTATTAGCACTGATCACTGGCATTGGCGAAGATCGCATTTAAAAAATAAAATAACGTGTGTTTTAAAAAATGTATATTGTCTATTTTTTATATATAGTTTTTGTAACAGATACACAACGCTGATGCGGATGTCATTGCGTTGTCTGGAGTATGTCGCCCCCTAGTGGGATTATCTTTATTTTTGTGTACTTGATATTAACGCTATATTTAAATGGATAAATAAATTATTGATTAACATATTTGTTAAATCTAACATTGTGTTAATTCTCTACGAGACATGTTATGTATAGAAATGGCAATTTTATTTAAGAATAAAATAATATTTACACTTATTAAAAATAATCATTAACACTTATTATTACTCCATTCATTGAATGTTAACTAATGTATACAGCATGTTTAATCCTACGCTGTAAATGATCATTTCGGAAGAACCATTATGCTGCATTCATTTAATACTTAATAATAATACAAAAAAATAAAACCCTAAATAAAATAATTTATTTACTCATTTCGACTGAATCCACCGTTGAGTTGTGGGTCTGCGGTAGCCTAGCAGTTAAGGCACTGGACTCTGGACCTGATGGTCGAGGGTTTAAATCCCATCTCTGCCAAGCTGCCACAGCTGGGTCTTTAAGCAAGACCCTTAACCCACCATTGCTTGAATTATAAGACTGTATGTTGTTAGTCACTCTGGATAAGTGCGTCTGCTAAACGCAGTAAATGCCATAAATTACTAACTACTAACTACTAATTACTAGCAGCGCAGGATATTCAGTGATGTTATACAGTGACCTAACACATACATTTTGAATCCAGAATACCAGAGAGAAACTCACACATGAAGAACATGCAAAATCTCACAAAGGTCTAGTCCGGGCCAGGAATTGAACCAGGGATCTATAGAGCCATGAGCTTTTTTTATGTGCAGATCAAATTGTGAGCAGAGGTTATTATCATTACAACCATAGCACCCGATAACGGATAAAGAGAGCTTTACCTTTTTGGTGTTTATCCCATATGTTCTGTTTGCGATTGAATCACTGAGCTTTTCTTTACTTGAACTTCCACTGATAATAATAACAATATTAATAATACTGCATGCATTTGAATGCTTGATCTTTTAAACAGTGAAATGCCCTCTTGTATATAGGAAGTAACGTTGACATAAAAAGTGTGTTTATGGAAGTAATGTTAGAGAAATGAATTCGGGGAGACGTAGAAAATAGATATTTTAATATTTTACAGACCCATAATTAGGATTATTATCTTTAACCCTATTTACCCTGGTCCGAGTCAGGGTAACTGTCCATCACAGGGGCAGGGGTTGCTGTTGCAGATTCAGTGTGCAGTGTCTGTATGATATCCAGAGGGCAGCTCTGGGACTTCTATCTCAGGATTCCAAAGTCTTTGACCAATAAAACTTGCCATTGTACTGCCTGAGCACCCATAATTACAATTTAGAGTTTCACTCTTGTCTTTTTCTGCTGCAGGAGGATTTTCCCAGAGTGAGCTCATGTCAGGGCACTTGATCGACTTCTTTGTGCCATTTTTGCCCCTCGAGTATCGTCATGTCAAACTTTGTGCTCGAGATGCTTTTGTTGCCCGTGGTGTGGAGCCTGATGAGGCAACCCTGGACGAGGTGGCTAAAGCCATGCTGTACGTACCCAAAGAAGAGAAACTCTTTTCTGCACAGGGGTGCAAAACCATCCCACAACGGATTAATGTATTTTTACCTTAATGAAATAATCACTCATCCCACCTGAACACCTTTGATAAGTGAAAGCTCAAATTAAACGGGGCAGGAAAAAGGTCCCTAACCAGCTAATTACTGACATATTTATCAGGTACATACTGACAAATGTGCAACGTGAGGTTTTTGTAACACCAGACCTCATACTGAGTCGGAATTTTAGTTTAATCTCACTAAATCAGAACGCTTTTGTCACCAATTAAATATCTATGTCTTTTATGTGTTTCTAGTCAAACAGCCAGTTGGTTGCTATTTCTGTTTACTTTTAATTTATTGTACGATAAATTCATGAACTTGATTTTTTCATCTGCTGTTACTGCCTTAATGGAATCATTTGGGGTTTTTGTTACACTATATTTTTGTGCTGTAAATGGATATATGGACTTTAAAGGTACATGCCAAATGCAGAGACAAACATAAACAGCTCGGTTACATGATCATTGTTTCTAATACAATGAATATCTATTTTTCTAATGAAGACCGGGACATTTCCCAGCTGGATTGTGACTGCAGTAACAGCAATACACAATCTGTGTACTACCCTTTACACCTGTAATTGTTTTTGCACTGTTACTGAGTTTACACTGTTCTATTCTTTCTGTACTCTCTTAAAACGTGTTTACACTGTCAGAATTCAGTATGAAAGAAATTCCGTATGTAGACTTGTACTAAAATGAAAAAGATCTATATGTTGTCGATGAAAGTCTCTTTATTTAGCAATTTGTTAATGTACTCCATATTTATTTGTTGACTGTAAGACATTAAGAGTTTGTATTTAAGGAATGGATGTCAGTTTTTTGTGCTTTGAACATTTTAAAACTTTTTCATTTTAGACTTGGGTCAGTATTCTGTCTGTAAAACCTTTTGTGAAGAACCCACTTTTACCTCTTACAGATAACAATATAAGGTTTTGTGGCACCTGAAGTGGGTTTTGTGTCCGTTTTTTGTGTCCACGGTTCCAAAGAACAATCCTGCATGTTCCTTTCCGTGCATAATATTTCATATTCATATTTAAGCATGAACGCATCAGGTCATATAATTAACCTCCAAAAAATTGAATTTCACTACATGCTAATGTTTGGAATGAAGAATAATATTAGAAATGATTCTACAAAGGGTGCCAGGTTTGCAACTGTATTGTATTGTCAAGGTCAGAAGCATGTCTTTAAAATAAATAAAACTTTAACTTGTTCTTTAACTATAAGGAACCTAGTACTTTTTACTGCTATAATCCTAATAACAGAGTGAAGTAGTTAGCCTTGATTAATATTGCCAATGCTGACGATGTGTCAAACAGAATAAGTGATCGATGCAATCATGCAAATATTTGACTTTTATTAATTTTTGTTCTCCATTTTAAGCAAGATAAATTAGCTTTCAGTAACAGTGTTTCATATGTTCAGCATAAATTGCGTTTACAGTGCTTATAGGAAACCATTCCCTGTTATAATCCATAGCATTTGGCACAATACACCTTGAAGATGTAAACAAATGAAATCTAACATATCTTAGCCATATTTACACATTATTCAGTACTGTTCGAAAGTCTTAGGCATTCTATATTTTTCAGTTTATATATTTATGCTTTATTTAAGTTAGTGGTCAATGCACTTTGCAGTTCTAGCTATAATATCTTTATAATTAAGAAGAGTGCCAGAATAGAGGTTGGGCTTCTTGTTGTGGCTTCATGATAAGAAAAAAGTTGACATACTGCGATAATACCAGCATTGAAGACAAAACTGACAAATGTTAATTAGAATAAAAAGCCTTTGGATTGATCATTTAATTTTTTTATGTTATGATATTTAGTCGCTCTGGATAAGGGTGTCTGCTACATACTGTAAATGTAAATATTTTTTACAATTTTAGCAAAGTGTGTATTAAGAACAGAACAGAGGTACTTTTTGTACTGAAGCACACACCAGTTTAACAGGAGGAACAGCTGTATCCCAAATCAGCTGTACAATCACATATGTGTATCTGGTAAAAAGTCTGTAAGTTGGTATGGTATGGAAAAAGTTGGGGTAGTATGGTTGGGCAGTGTCTATGAAAGGCTGAGGGGCAACGTTGGGCAGAGGATCTCCAGTTTGTCAACACGTGTGAGAAAAATGTTTAAAAATAATGTTTATCAAAGAAAGCTATGTAAAAAAAAAAAAAGCTTTACATATTTCTCCCTCTACAGTGCATAGTATAATATAATTCCGTAAAGAGCAAGGGCACAAGTCTAAACTTTTTGTTTGGAAGAAATGTACGCTGTGTGCTCCGGACCAAAGACGAAAAGGACCATAGTGAGTTTAGTCCAGAAGGTCATAGTATGGGGTATTTATTTATTTTATTTACAAATAAAGTATTTATTTGTTTGTTGTTGTGGGTTATTTAGGTTACATCTATACATAAGGGTATCTCAAGACCAGTTGCATATATACTCCAGTCAATGCCAATTGAACAATAATTATCCTAACATGCATCTCTTTAGACTGTGGGAGGAAATCGGAGTACCCAGTGAAAACCCACGCAGTCAAATAAAATTAAAGTCAAAGTACAGTTCAGTCACACCTTTTTTGATTTAGGGTTATATATTAAATTATTTAACACTAAAATGGCTGTTACCCTGCCACTGATGATAAACAAAGACTTCTAGGAAGATGATAAAGGAAGTTCTAGGAGCATGGTGGGTGCCCCTGTAACCACAAGCTTCCCTCCGAGATGCCTCTCCCAAATGAGAAGTGAGTTAATAATAATTTATTTAATTTAATTTCAAAAATTTAAGGATGACTAACACAAACTGTGCAACAACAGATGAGCTACTGCCTGTGTTTACATCAGCAAGGAGGAGCAACATGGCAGACGCGTCTATTAGAGTGCACAGTGAGTGAACACAGTGTTAAAAAACTCCAGCAGCACTGCTGCGTCTTACCAATGTACCAGCAAAACAAACTAACTGACACACCACCGCCACACCAGTGTGACTGCAGTACTGAATGATACTCCCCCCGAATAGTACCTGGTTTGTGATGGTCCTGTGGGGTTCCTGTAAATAAGAGAACAGAGTTAAGGTGCCTAACAACAGATGTGACTACAATCTGTAATTATAGAGCTAAATTGCTGATGCTAAGAGAATCTGATCAAATGGACACTGCTTGTAAAACAAGTAGACATGCCTAATAAAGTGATCAGTGATTGTATGTGAGACTAAATTAATGGTGGGTTAGTGATGCCAATAAAACCTAAAAATTTATTAGTCAATTATTATACAACAGTACATAAAAGTGAGCCAAGGGCTGGACCGAAACCAGCGATATAGCAGTAGCATCATTTTGAAGATCAGTACAAAGACCTGTGGTTTCCCAAAGCTACTCCGGCACTCGTGGGAACTTATTCATTTTGCTGCTTGGTTTGCAGAGCATTCAGTAAACTTTCTATTGTTTATTATCAATAAACTCCATTTTCTTTTACTCCTACTCTTGGCTAGGTTATTTTAAATTGCTACGTTCATTTTCAATTAGCATGTGTGTTTCCCCATGACAAAATGAATAAACATACTGTTGGCAGTAAGAGCATGGAAAACATTATAATGCCTACATTTTACTTCCGACAGGATTAACATCCCACAGTTTTAATTTCCTCCCCATCCAATAGACCCCATCTCTCTCCAGTCATCCTCCTTTTTTCTCCCGCTCCGCTTGTCAGTTATATGCGTGGTTGGTCTGCATTGGCGACGGTTATCTGTCAATCATGACTTACTAAAACTGTGATTGGTCAGAATCTGTGAGGCCGTCATTTCATCCTGTGAGCCAATCAGAGCAGGCCATCTGTTCTAAGCCGAGAGGAGGCTTAAGACTGTAATGAAGCGCTGAGGTGTTTGCAGAAAGCATGCAGCTGTTAGACAACCGGCTTTTATGTGTGCATTGACTGTTATTATATTATTTACTAATTAATACACACGTTTTTTAACCAAGAAGTGTATTTACAGATAGGGGGATTATTTTCTCAAAATGACAGCGCTTTGTGTGCTTTTTATGAGCGTATGTGTCGCCTTAATAACTGCAGAGTCGACTGTGTATTTTCGAGAGCAGTTTGAAGACGGAGGTAACGAGCACATTTTTGTACTTGCTATATGAATTAGACATACTTATGATACGAAAAACGTTTACGTACCATGTTTTTTTAAATGTGCTTGTGCGTTTATGTACGGATGATGTAAAACACTGTGCTTTCTAATCAGTTTACTTATGCTACGCAAATGGCCGCTTCTAAAAAAAAATCTTACCATTTGGCTACTAGCGGACCGAGGCAGCAGCAAACTCCTTTAGTTTTGTAGAATGATTTACTACAGTGCTCACAAAAAATAGGGGAGATTTAATCTTGAAGTATCCCCTAATTTTCGTAAGCAGTACAGTACCTCATATAATAACAGTATATCTGATGTTTGCATATGTCAGCACTGTGGATCTATACCTGGAAGAAAGATGCACATTTAATGTTATCTTGAATAACATGCAACGCTTATGTATTGTACCTCTATTTAAGCCACAGTTACACTTACCGGTCACTTTATTAGTACTGTAGGTTTACCTGTTCTATAGCTTGTTAAAGGGATTGTCTAAAGCAGCAAATCTCATACCATCTATTTGAAATTGACACGCACAGCTATCTGCATGGTTTACAGTATGGTCAGAAATAGAGGAAATATCGAGTGAGTGGAAGTTTTCTGAGGAAAGACGGCCTTGTCGATGCCAGAGGTCAGTGGAGAATGGTCAGCCAGGTTCGAGCTGATTGATCGGCAATAATAACACAACTGTGTTACAACTGAGGTGTGCAGAAGAGCGTCTCTGAATGCACAACTCGTCAAACCTTGAAACGTATGGACTACAGCAGCAAAAGACCACACTGAAATCAAATGGCTTCGTCAGACAGTCGTCAGATCTCAGTCCAACAGGGCACTTTTGGGATGCGGTGGATTGATAGACTTGCATCATTGATGACTGACAAATATGTAGCAACTTAGCGATGCTATCCTGTCAGTATGTCCAAACTCTCTCAGGAATGTTTCAAGCACCTTGTTGAATCTATGCCACAAAGAGGCAAGTTCTGAAGGCAAAAGGGGGTCCAACAACAGTCCTAGTAAGGTATGGTGTACCTAGTAAAGTGGCCGGTGAATGTATATACAAGTTTATCCCATGCTGATGGTGTACATGCCTGAATTATTGTATGTCATCAAAGGTATCACTTATATGGCATAAGCTCACCTTTTTGCCAATGGTGGTTCATTGTAAGTAAGTAAGTAAATTTTATTTATATAGCACCTTTCACAGACCAAGATCACAAAGTGCTTTACAAAAAAAAATTGTCTTTGTAGATGAGTGGAAGAGCAGATGGTTGGAATCCAAACACAAGTCTGACTATGGCAAGTTTGTCCTGTCGGCGGGCAAATTTTATGGCGATGCAGAGAAAGACAAAGGTGAGATTCTCCTTTTCCTTTTAGGATTCAGTGATGAAATTCTCATTTTTTTGGTCTGGTTTGGATGCATATTTTCACAGCAGATAAATTAAATGTCATATCAGTTGGATTAATTTACTTAAGGAAATCAAAAGGCAAAACTTTTATGGACAGAATGTGCTGTTGTATCACCACAGTTTTTTTTAATTTGTATAAAAAAAATAAAAAAAAAAGTTTTACACAGTCCGCAAACGTGCAAAGTGGTTAGTACTATAATTCTTGTTAATCAGCCTCTTAACATCTGAGTTTTGTGTACATGCCTTACAGGTAGTTCTCGATTTACAAAAGGGATATGTTTTGAGAAATCTATTGTAAAGTTAATATCATGAACTGAGAAGTCCATGCCTTACATAATTATAAAGTAGCCTACCTTAAACATGCTTGAAACAATTACATTTCCCTATAGTTGGACAAAATCATTAACATCAATCTTTTTGTAAGTGTTGACTATCTCATTTATTTAAAGTGAAAACAAAACCGATTATTGTTAGCTTTTCCTTATTATATTTCCCAGTGCTCATTACTCCCATCTTGTCACAAATTGCCAATTTCCTCATTTAGCAGAGAGATTGTGAGAAAGTATCATAATGCACATCACTTGTCCGAGAAACAATCAAAATTAAACATTTAGTTTCTGCTGAATGTGCTTTATTGGATTTCCATTGTAAAATCTATTTATCATAAGTTGGGCCATTATAAAACAGGTGTTACCTCTAAGCAAAACCAGTATTAACTATTGACTAATGAGGAGTAATTCTATTGATAAATAAATTCAGAACTAAAATGTATTTTAAATGTTTTAATCAGTACACCAGTTAACTGAATTAAATTAGCAAGATTAAAAAAACACTATATAGAGCCTTTCGCTGCACACAACAGACACACTTTAAGCTTGAAATGATCCCAAATCTCTCTGGCCCACCTTTTCTGTTCAGCTCTAGCTCTTTCTATTTTACATTTCGCACTGTCTTCACATCATCTGCCCACAGCTTAGGTGTGTTGTACCACAGTAAAAGTCGTCTGTCCTTGTGTTTCGTGAGGAACCGTTTCAGCCCTATGTCGCACATTTGCATGAATATGAAATCAAAGTGAATTGTTTCATGTCACCTTGAGCAAAGCCCTTAACACATAGTTGCTTGAGCTGCTCTGGACAAGGATGTGTGCTAAATGCTGTAAAAAGCAAATGTAAATAAAGTTGGCCATTCCAACTACAGTATTGGACAAGAAAGAACACATAAAACTTCTTTACCCAGGAAGCATATCGTCCCCATGTACAATTATAGGTGCTCAATTCAACTTTTTATGCTTATTTCTTGGGTATCCAATGATTTAAGGTATCATTTAATGTATATACTATGATGGTGTTTCTTCACACTACATGCTCATTTTTGTGTATCTGAAAAATACTAACCCTAACAAGGCTAACTCCAGCTGTACATTATCTCATGAATAAATTGCTGAATCATTACCATTATGCATTATTATTTCCATTTACTTCTGTCTTAAAACGTCACTGAGCTAGATATGACTGTACTTTCCTCTCAGGTCTCCAGACGAGCCAGGATGCGCATTTCTACGCTGTCTCATCCCGTTTCAAGGATTTCAGCAGCGAGGGCGAGCCACTAGTTATACAGTTTACAGTTAAACATGAGCAGAGCATAGACTGTGGAGGAGGCTACATCAAGCTTTTCCCATCAGATCTCAAACAAGAAGATATGCATGGAGATTCCACATACAATATTATGTTTGGTGAGAAATGTTATATTACTAAGATTCCAAAGAGTTTATGGTGAATTAAACATGAATAAGTTCATAAGGGTGAGTTCTTACTGTTTAAGGTCCCGATATCTGTGGCCCTGGCACCAAAAAAGTTCATGTCATTTTCAATTACAAGGGCAAGAATCATTTGGTCAACAAGGATATCAGGTGCAAGGTAAAGTCTGTTCTCAAGTTTTGTATTCCCTAAACACATAGTGTTCTTATTCCATGCTTTTGTCGTTGTCACTGCAAAACTTAAACTTGCTAATCCGTGTTGTGATGTTTCTGACTAGGATGATGAATTCACCCACCTGTACACACTGATAGTTAATCCGGATAACACATATGAAGTAAAGATTGACAACAAGAAGGTGGAATCTGGATCTTTGGAGGATGATTGGGACTTCCTCCCCCCCAAGAAGATCAAGGATCCAGATGCCAAAAAGCCAGAGGACTGGGATGAGAGAGAGAAGATTGATGATCCAGATGACAAAAAACCAGAGGTGAGGTGATGAACATGTATTTTTGCATGAGTGTTTATTTGGTATAATAAGGATGTTTTAAGCATGTTTGCTTTTGCATAATATCATGAATATAAATTCATGTTTACATGTTTGAACAATATTGTAAGTCACTCAGAGTATTGCGCTGCAAACTAAGTTTCTGATATGAAAACCGTACTCGTATCTACATGTGATAAATGATAACGCTGTTGTAGGCATAATTCTACTGGCCTACTCTTATTATTAACAGGAAACTGAACGTATCTGCTCTGTGTATCACTTTGCAGTACATAAAATTGGTTTATTACAGTGAAAATGAAAACAATACATTATAAAATATTGTTTGATACCAGGATACTGGAATACAGGGGAGTGAAAGTCTGTACAGATCTGTCAGGACATAACTATTCTCCCTATCGCAGCCACAGGTATCATCCCAATAATAAAAGCCTTCAGAAACACAAAATGGCAAGAGTAGTGGGACAACCAAACCAACAACAAGCACCAAGAAATCAAACCTAACATAGACCAGATATTGTGTCTTCAAGTTATCCACACAAGGTTGTGCATAGGACATTCCCAACTGATGAACCCCCTACCTGCCAAAGCTGCAACATGACCCTGACAATTAGACACACACTGATCGAATGCCTGCTCTGCAGTCACAAAGACAGCAATACTTCTGTACAGACAACCTCAAAGATCTTTGACTTTACCAGGAATAAAATACACTGCTCAAAAACTTACAAAAACACTTTTCGAATAAAAGTGTATTATCAACTCAATGATATTAGGATAGATATTAGGATGGATGGAGAATGGGAGCCACCAATGGTCACCAATCCTGAGTACAAGGTAAAAAAGGTTTTTTTTGTTTTTTTTTAATTAAACCAACTCGTCAGAGGAACTCCTCGCAGTTGTGAAATTGTTCCGCCACATCCCAATTGTGCTCTATTGGATTGAGATCTGTGTATTGTGGGGACTATCTAAGTACAATGAAGTCATTGACAAGTTTAGTGCCTGAGCCATTGATGCAAGGCAGGTTGGATTCATTCTTTCATTTTGTTCATGCCAAATTGTGACGCTACCATCCACGTTTATCAGACCAGGCAACATGTTTGCAATTTTTTTGTTGTAACAAGTGATTATTTGTGTTACTGTTGCTTTTTATCAGCTCAAACTAGTCTGGTCTATCTTCATTAACTTCTGGTATGATCAAGGCAAATACACTGCTCAAAAACTTACAAAAACACTTTTCGAATAAAAGTGTATTATCAACTCAATGATATTAGGATATTAATCTGATCAGTTAAGTAGCAGGGTCTGTTGTTCATCAGTTTCAGTTGCTTTGGTGGTAATGAAATTAACATGTGCACAAGAGGTGCAACAATGAGACGACCACCAAAACAAGGATGGTTTAATAGGTGGAGACCATTGATCTTTTGTCCCTCTTCGGCTTTTCTGGCTTTTATTTTTATTTTATTTTTTAGTTTTGCTAGGGTCAGTGTCATTTTTAGTACAATGGTCCACTTCCAATACCTACCAGAGGTTGCAGAGATAGACAAACTCTTGCAGGATGGTACCACCTAATCATGTGACAGGGTCTGGAGATGCCATAGTGGTGTTTGGTCAGTGTTGGTCTGGGGATGCATATCCCTGGAAGGACGCACAGACCTCTACAGGCTAAACAACGGCACCCGACTGCTATTAGGTATCGAAATGAAATCCTTGGGTTCATTTATTCTGAATACATAATTTGATAGATTGATAATGGTGATGGCAGTTCTAGTAGGCATGGACATACAGTAGCTTACATTGACATGCAGTCAATTGCATATTAAAAGCACAATAACACAAGAAACATTTACAATCACTTAATTTACTCAAGTGATGTTACAAAAAGTTTAATACCTAAAAAAATACTAAACTTAATTGAATTTCAGATTATTGCATTGCATCTAATTACGTAACATCACAGATGACAGATCTCCTGATTGAACCTTTTTTTTAGGACTGGGACAAACCTGAGAACATCCCTGATCCTGATGCCAAGAAGCCTGATGACTGGGATGAAGAGATGGATGGAGAATGGGAGCCACCAATGGTCACCAATCCTGAGTACAAGGTAAAAAAGTTTTTTTTTAATTTTTTTTTTTAATTAAACCAACTCGTCAGAGGAACTCCTCGCAGTTGTGAAATTGTTCCGCCACATCCCAATTGTGCT
>JAVSBV010000113.1:5203149-5214871 GCA_033117975.1 Parotocinclus spilosoma
TTTGGAATAAGGCTGTAACGTAACAAAATGTGGAAAAAGTGAAGCGCTGTGAATACTTTCCGGATGCTCTGTATGTAAAGGCAAGGCGATTGTGCAACGGTGACCACTTTTACAACCTAACATGGTATTGTTATTTAAAAAAGCAGTTTAAACATATTACTGGCCTTTATAGGTGGCTACTATTCAGAAAGGAGCCAATTCTTGCAAGGTAGCAGGTCTGCACAATACAGTTCAGAGCAAAATTTGCATACCCTTTTACACCACGACATTTAATGTATGGGGTGTGATTTACAGATATTCATTCATTTTCACAAATAACAAACATGGCCAGAGTGTATGCCATAATATTGACAGTGGGTGGGGGGTTTGGAATGACATTTCTGAACGTGAATTTTATTTGACTTAACTGATAGGACCTTGCTGTGATGGCTAGCTAATAAGAGCAGTCTATTGGAAATGGAAGATCCTGAGGACCTGGGTTTAAATCCCAGGGTGTGCTTGGGCAATGTTTAAAAGTGGTATTTACGGTTTCATTTACTTGAGTAACTTTTTTTTGTTAAAATGATCTTTAGGGTCATTTCTATTTGGCATATTTTTTACTCTTGCTTAACACAATTCATAAAGAATAAAATTGTTTTTTATTTTGTTCGTTTAGTGACCAGTTTGCAGATGCTGAATTTGTAATGGATAAGTCTTACCTTAAAATCCTGTATGTAAAGAGTGAATTGAGTGTAAAACAAGAATTATCCTATTGGAAAATGCTTTGTGTGTAGTTTTCTATGAATAAGAAATCCCCAAATTTAGGGGACATTTCAAAATGAATATGTAGCGGTTAAAAAAAAAAAGAAGCATTTGATTTTATTTTATTAAACAAGATCATCAAAAAAGCAAATGAAAAAGTCAAAGAAAGCTGTTCGATTATACAAATGAGATGCAAACTCGGTTATCGTAATTGAGTAACAAGTGACATGTTTATGGGGATAAACATGAGCATTTTAAACTGGACAAGAGTGCCACACAGGTGTAACCAAAGACTGGTAAATCACACCGACAGCTATGGGGCATGGACAAAATCAGGTTGTCCTGCAGTTCTTGTGGGATCCTCTTTGTATTAATTTTGAAATATCCCCGCATTTTTGTGAGAGTCCTGTTGTGGGGCTTTCTGGTCTGCAATCACATGCAGGGAATTGGCTGTTTCTGAGGAAGGGGAGGGCATTTCGAGGATCATCTGAAAACATGGCAAATACAAATAAATTAAAAAAGAGCAACTTATGTAAATGCATATATATATATATATTTATATATACATATTTTGTCTATATAATGTCTTGTATTTTTATTTTTATTGAATTTTTTGGTATGCAATGAGTTGCGTAGTATTAAAGTACGTATTACAAGATACTTTATTACTCTAAATTAAAATATTTGGCTGATGTTAATGTTCAGGAGTCTGCCATTAGGAGCATACTGAACAACAGTTGTGTGCAGTGACAGGGCAGCAAGAGAAAACCACTGCTTTAAAAAAAAAAGTGTGGACAAGCCAAAATATTACTAGGAAAATGATGTAACAATGAATTCTAATTTATTATAACACATTTTAAGGGAAACATAAATTATACATTATGCAGCAAGGCATCAACCCTAAGAGCACAAGTTGTTCTACCATAGAATGGATAAAGAAGAATAAACCAAGGCCAAGTCAAAGTCCTGACCTGAATATGGTTGTGAAAGGATCAAAAGCTACCAGTTCATGTGAGGAAACCTACCAACATCCCAGAGTTGAAGCTGCTCTGTACAGTGGAACAGGCTAAATTTCAATTTTAAATTATCAGTTAACAGGAACACTTCTCTCATTTGTTTATTTAGGTCCTCTACTTTTATACTTGGACGAAAATGTATGTCGAAATATCAAAAGGCTTTACAAATTGTCATGCGTTCCTTAAATTGCATTCGAAAGCTGAAAGTCATACACATCAGCCGTTACTCTTTCAACTCATTGTTTTGAATTCGTAATAGCGAGTGACGCCTCACTGTTATAATTGGGTGCAGGCTGTAAAAATGGGACATGACAAATAAAAGCCACTGTAGGCAATTACCGCAAAGCACACTTCAGCTCACCGTCACCAAACAGATTAATCAAACATATCTGCACATCTCCGAGTCTGCTCATTTCTCTCCTCTGTTTGAATGCAAATAAAGCACCGGCTGTGAGACTTTCATGAGAGACTCTGTCCAAGGTAGTTACAGAAATCCAGTGATGAGCCAAGCATAATACACACACTTGCCCACCTCCTCCTCTCATAACAGAAAGTAGAGCATTATCCACACCCTTAATCTTCAGCATAAATAATGGAGGCTGATGAATAATTTAAAACAAATCATCTTATTCTGTTGCTTCCAGGAGTTTGTGTGTCGAAGGTTATTTTAATTTGAACTCCAGAGTTTTCACATACAAATGAGCCGTTTCACATTTGGTGTTTATCTCATTTTTAACCTCTGATCTCTCTTCAGGTACATCAGGCCACAGTAATATGCTAGTCTGGAACAAAATAAACAGTTAATATACTGATTTGTCTTCAGAACAGAAAAAGAAAAGCCATAAACCGGTGATGATAATAAACAAAATGTGTTTTTAACCATTTGACCAAAGACAAATTTAGGAAGTGTGAGGAAGATCAGAATTAATTTCAGTTTTACTTTTATATCAAAACGAGCGTGGTTTGTTGAGACTGTTTCTCATTTAGTGTGTGGTTTGTGTTCTGTTTATAACAGACAGGCCATTTCTTTCCATAGGTCTTGTGTTGTGTGAGCTTTGTCTGGGTCGGTAAGGGCGTGTGGTTTTGTGGCGGGGGGTTTCACAACCTGACGGGAGCTCTGAGGTTTAAACTTGTACAGCTGAACTTGCTACTGGAGCTGGTGGTAGGAGACAAATTAACATGCTGCCCCCCATAAGTGCGTCTATGATGGCCATGCTATTTTTGGTTGGCTTGCAGCTGTGCAGTAATGCTTTGTATTAGGGAACTGGTCAAATAATTGTAAATTAGTACTGTTGAGCATCGTGTGTGTGTGTGTGTGTGTGTGTGTGTGTGTGTGTGTGTGTGTGTGTGTGTGTGTGTGTGTGTGTGTGTGTGTGTGCGTGCTTGAATGGCAGATCTGCAACAAAAATGATTTAAGGCTGTATTTTCATGTTTTGGCTGCTTTTATATCGTGATGTTAATTGACAAAGGAGAAATAAAAGACTGTTTTCAAATGTTTGCACAACATCTGTGGTTAAAGTGCAATATTAGACCTGTCGCTACAGGACCCATTTTGAAACATAGCCTCATTTTAGTGAGCTGTATATTCTATAAGCCTTAACTTGGAGCTGTAAATTATAGACATAAAATAAAATAATTTTCAGGGATAAACAGCCTATCACTGCAGTAATCCCAATTTGAGTAACAGTGGTTCCCAACCTTTTTTCACCCTCATTGAGTAAATCGTTACTGTAAAACAATTACAGCATTATAGCGTTATGGGGACTTTAGATGGAGCAAGATGTGTACTAGGTTAATTACTGTCTCTAAAGTGGCCGTAGTATGTGAGAGTGTGTGCTTTATAATAGATTGATGCCCTTTCTAGGGTTGTTTCTGCCTTCCACCCTGTGCTATTGGCTTTCCCACAACCCTGACAAGAATGAAGCAATAAAGAAAATAGATCAATGAATAAATACACTGTCCAAGCACTTTATTAGTTACACCCCATTGTTTCTACACTCATTGTCTATTTTGTCCCCTTTACTCTCTAGTGGTAAAGATGTGTTGTATAGTGTACTGCAAATGGTTTTAGTGCATTTATAGCTTGACTAAATGTTCTTTTACGTTTGGCAATTTTGTCGTTTATTTTTTTTTTTTAAATTGCAAGAAAAAAAATCACCTTTATGTATCAACTATTGGTTTCCTTAAATTGGTCAGTCTCAGATACTATGCTCTTTTTTTTTATTTATTTATTTTTTTTTGCTTTTATGAAATTTACTATTCTTTTGTAACAGGATATTTTAATATAGAATTGTGCTTACATTACATTACCAGCAAAGCTGTTTTTATTATTTTGAGCCCTTCTGACTTTAGTTTGCTATGGTCATTTTATTTTTAAAAAATGATTCTGAAGACTCATTTCCTGTGCCTAGCAAATAATCTTTTTAAACCTCCTTTAATATACATGCTATATCCCATTATTATGCTTATTATTGAACTCTGTGTAAAAAGCCATCAACCTCATCTGAATAGACCATGGCCCTGCTGTCTGTGCTCCCATCTCTGCATCATCACATATGCATTAGTCTTCCAACGTGTGCCAATTTCCAATCTTCCTTGCTAGCTACAACAAACATTACATTTACATATTGATACCGTCGTTTTAGTCAATGTAAATATGCTGTCATTACAGTAAATGTGAGCCTCTGTTAATATAAGCGTGTCCAAAGCTCCTCAGATTATGGCAGTGGGTTCATAATTAATGTGCGAACCACACATTAATTCCCTCCTCTCCTCTTGCTTACCCCTCGAATTTGAACCGTGATTAGCTGGCTGACTTTCTATAAGTTGTTGATTCATATTCATGCAAACAGACGGCGCATTTGTTCAAAACGCTCCTTAACCTCTGCCGTTTATCATTAGCCAAATGATTTCAGTCTTGCCTGTCAATAGTAGTCCCATATGATCCAGCGTCCCACTTACTTGGTCAGAATACCACCTTTTTGTCAGTTTGTAAGGTGTTTAGGCCTCTAGGTGCAGATCAGTGTTTGATCTCTAGATGGCTGTGGTTGTGGGGTTTTGGGTGTTTTATTTATTTTTTTATTTTTATTTGGATGACCAATGTGTCTTTTGGCCTTGTATTCCTGCTGAGCTCACACTGACAGACAGCAGGTATATGGTTTTGGTGCTGAGTCTGGGGGTTTCAAGATTTGTAGGGTGTGTCTGAGCCTACAGACACTGGGGACATGGCAGGAAGGTCTCCTCACGGCAGGAATAAGTGTGTGCTAGCCCCAACTCGTCTTTCGCTTGACTCTAACCCGTTTTACTTTTTCCTTCTCAAGCAGCGCCCAGCAGGAGTCATTAAATCAGAACTACCTGTTGATCGTCAGTCACCGAGAAGCTCAGAAAGTCTACAGCCTCAACTTCCCTGGCAGCAGAACCATCCAGGAGGTGAGAGAGTAACAACATCTATTTATATATGTGTATATATGTATGTCTAAAGTACAAGTATGTGCCATTTAGTGTCTGTCTGATCAGTGCTCGTTGACTTTACTGACCGAGGTCACAGAGGAAAAGGGTTGGAATCACAAAAAAACACTCTGTAGCGGGTTTTCCATTCTCCACGTTTCTGCGAATATTGAAAATGCGCAAAAATAAACCTTAATAGAAAAAGTCCATAATTTGAAAAAACACCCAAATATTGCAAAAATTGGTTTATGCCAGGAGAGGGTAGAAAAGTATATATAATAATATCGCTTAAGCTGAAAAGAGGAAATATGTTTTTTAAATAATCTGAGATATACCGTACTATGATTGGCTGATTAAGTCATGATTTTGTTGATGGGACAAATTAATTTAATTACATTTAGATATTATGTAATAGTCTACCCTACTGAATGAAATTATTTTCTGTTAAACTTTTGAAGTGAATTAATAAAGAGGTAGGATGTGCAAAATGCAGTCACGGCACCATGCGAGCTGTCATGAACCAACACTGTGCATGTTCGAATTGTAAATGGTTGTTAAGATGATTCCTCTAAAAGAAAGACTTAAATTCCTCCAGCCCTAACCGCATTAGCTTACGTCAACTAAAGTTTATTCGAAAAGCTGTAGTGCATGGTAACATGGTTTAATTTGCATTTGTTTTCTGCCAAACTTTTGTAAATGCGTTTACCCATGCCAAAATGCAAGCGGTTGAACTATTATAACAAACATTTCACGTCTTCCAGTTATAGCGTACAAAGATGTACGTGACGTCCGCACTACTATATAAATGTCCGAACACGCGTGGTAGTGCACCACACACACACACACACACACACACACACACACACACAAACAAAGGTCATAAAATAAAATCTGCATTGCATGCAGAATTCTGAATTGTTTATTTAATGTGCTGCTCGCATCTGTATTCACGATCTGTAAACAGCGCCTCACAGAGGTGTTTCCGATCTCAAAACCCACTCTTCCTATCCTTCCTAGTATTGTGCATAGTGTTTTTCCATTCCTGACTTTTGGACCAAAAGCGTGTTGGGATAGATGCTTGCATGTGACTCTGCTACGTTCTTTAAAAAAAATTAAAATGAAATAAAATGCCAATGACGACGACGATGATAAAGCATTTCGCATTAAAGCAAGTCGTTTCATAATTTTAGTAATAACCTAGTAATAATAATCGGTCTACCACTACTCATGATAACAATATAAATTAATAATAATAATTGCCTAGCCTAGGGCTGCCTCTCTCTGTCCATGCAAGGTGGCGTTTTTAGGCTGAGGGGGTTAAGTGGGCGGTGTCGGTAGAAGGGGGGCGGGGAAACTGCAATTGAACCAGCTTTGGGGGGACCCAGCTTGCAAAAAGGTTGAGAACTCCTGATTTAATGACTGATACTTTTGTTTGACAACAAGACAAAAATGTATTGATAGACAGACTTACAAACAACACAGATGATACCGAGATTCCACATCGGAATGGGAACCAGCTTGTATAGTTATAGGTTGGAGAGACAATACAGGTAGTGAGAGTTCTATTAATAGGAGAGGCACACAATAAAACAGGCACTTAAGAATACTGTTCTATGGCATCCCCTCTAGGGGATGAGCTCCACAATTCCAATAAGTGCACAAACAGTAGGTTAAAACACATTATAATAAGAATACATAATTTTATTTCTTGTTATTATTTATTATAATTTTGTGAAATAATGTTGATCGGTTGGTTGATAAACAGTGCATATTTGTATATAAATTACATGACAGAAATTAGTAACAATGAACACCAATTGGCAGAAGAGAAAACTACCGTATAGTATTGCAGAACATACAAATATAAATTTTGTTTTGTGCTGTACTAAATGTATCTAAACTACTAGGTGATTTATTGGAATGTCTGGTTAATGCCCATTTCGGTGAATAGAACGTAATGCCGACGTTAAACAGCTCACAGCTGTACATGTTTAGTGGAAACCCTTCGAATCCAGACTATTCTCCATGTCCCTACATGATCCCATATAGGTTTGTACAGTAGTTACCAGCAATATGTCTGCAAGCCTTGTGGACAACACTGAGCAAATTTTTATCCTGGTCAGCCTTTTCTCTCCAGTCTGTCCACACAGCCGTGGTCTGCTTAAACGGTCCAAAGCTGTTTGATCGCTGGACAAATTGGCATATGGACGAGACATTTGTGGGGAATGTGTTTGTGGAGTGGGGCTGCAAGCGAGATGCTTAATTTCTCGGTCCGAAATTAAACAGTGGATTTAGAAGCAGATGAAATATTCATCAATACATTGGAGCACTCCAGTTCTGTGTTTGCCTTTCACGCGTCACTGCTATTGCTAGAGCTGCTACTCGGAGAAGGAGGTGGGTTAGCTCTATAAATCCCAATGGCTAATCAACTCCGTTCTCTCTCCCGTTTGGATCTGTATGGACAAGAGCCTTTCGTGGTCTTCATTTAAAAGACTGTAGTGCAGTATTTAACGTTGGTGTGTGAGGATCACAAAACCCAGAGTGCCTCCGTTCCGAATACAAAACCCCACCCTCAGCTCCCTCGCATTCTGTTCGGCCTGCCCCAGTAACCTGCACGCCGCCTTCAGCCAGTGCCTCTATTAATTATTCACAGCAGGTAGCACGCTCTACGTCAAGTGTAACAAGCTCCCTGCAGATTGACTGGCCTGCTTTAGTCCCCTCCTGTGCAGGGGGAGTCACGTTGGGCCTGCTCAGTACCACCACAAAGAACTGTTTGTGATATTGATTTATTTAGTTAAACATCATTTGAAAGGCTTGTGGTATTTTTTGTATCATCAAATTGGCTAGAATCGATCATACAAAGATTTGTTATTTGTCTGTGGTTTAACACATTTCACAAGTATTTCTGTAGTATGTAAATTAGAAAGTTAGAAATTGCCTAAAGTGTTGCCTAAACATGTCACATGCTTCTCATATGAAATATTTCATCATTTGTATTACTATTTTTATGCTGTGACATGATTAAGCAAAACACCGCTGATGACACTTGTTATTAATTCATATTCAACATCTTATCGCTCTTTTTTTCTTATTTGATGTGTTGGTTAGTTTATTTTTTTTTACCCTCCAAAAAAGCTTTATCTGCTTCTATAGCGTCTGTTGCTCGCCTCGATGGCGCTGGTCACCATTACAGTAATCAGACTACTTGACAGATTTGTAATGGTGCTAATTGAAGAGATTAAAGTGTGAGCGGCGACCGCTCCCCTTCCCCCAACAGATGGTTTTGATGAGCACCCACTGTGAACCTTAAGTTTTTCTGCCAGGATTACAACAACTGGGGAGGGCAGCCTGCTGCGAGAGGAGGACCAGGCCTCGCTGGACAAAGCCAAATCAAACGGGCCACTGCAGCCTTGCTTGATAGTCCTCAGGCTTTGCAGCTTTTTTTATCCAACAAGGAGGAACGGGTTGAGAGGGATAAAGAGAGAGAGAGACCGAGAGATCATGCAGAATTTTTGTGTCAGGAATTTACTTAGCATGTAAATTTGACCATTTAACAAATTCTGCCTGTGTATACAATATGTATGCAAGATCTTTTGATAATTTGATGGGATACTTTAATGTTGGTTTGATTCCAAACAAGGTATAGGTTCTCTGTGTTTGTTTAGCTGTTAAGCTTAAAGATCTGAGCTGTGACGTGAAGTAAAATAAAAGGCATGGCAATAAGACAGTTTTCTTTTAAATATTAGGCTGTAGGTAAAAGTTACTAATGAGTGGGGGATTGTTTTACAGTCATGGCCTCACAAAAACTACCAAAGAACTGTGTGTGAAAAAGCAACAAAACGGTAACAGAGCTTTCTCTGAATCCTAGCTCTGCCCTCATGCCTATTCACCACCACACAGCCACATATGGAGGTTACCGCGAGCCATCTTTTCTCTCTCTGCTGGGCTTTTGTTTTTTGTTTTTTTGACGAAGACCAGCCGATGCTTTTTCTGCTTGTGCATATCAATAGCAGGAGAGAGAGTCTCAGAGTGTCCTGTTGTTTGTCTTTGCCAAAGGCTCTTGCTTTGCCTTGTGGCTCCCAGGGAACACATCCCTTGCCTGCCTTCATTCGGCCTAGGGCCCCTCTCTCTCTTTCTGATTGGCGTTCCCAAAAACCTAAGTATCGGCCCAAGCTAAGCCTCAGAGCAAATGTTTGCCAGAAAAGTGGTGGCGAGAATGGGGCAGGCCGATCGGGCTTTACAGTCCGTGACCAGACGATCTGTCTCAGGGATTTCTCAGTCCCAGTCGTTTTTTTCTCCCTGCAGCTGGAGAGACAAGCCGAGTGGAAGAAAAGAAAGATGGAGAGTAAAAGAGTGTGAATGAAAGGCATCTGGTTGTGAAGAGCTTGTGACTGTTTAACGGCAACCTTTTCTTCTCTTTGATTCCTCTCCAGCCAGGGATTACCAGTACTTGGCATTTACAGAGATTGGATCATTTTTGTGTGTGTGTGTGTGTGTGTGTGTGTGTGTGTGTGTGTGTGTGTGTGTGTGTGTGTGTGTGTGTGTGTGTGTGTGTGCGTTCACCAGGTTATACATCTTTGGGAGACTAAATGTTCCCACAAGGATAAGGATCTAAAAATGTTTTACCTTGTGGGGAAATGTTGCTGGTCCTAATAGGGCAATTGCCTTTTAGCAAACAGTGCTTTTGAATACTAAGGTTAGGGTTAGGTGTAGCATTTATAAGCTACAGTAATCATTATGTCTATGAAATGTCCCCAACATGTGTATACCAAAACTGTGTGCATAGCCTCTATCTGTGATAGATTTTGGTGCGTGCACTGGCACGCTTATCTGCCTGTCTATGATCAGTGTTAATTGATTTATCAAGGTTGGGTTTTTATGTACACATTTTTCTTTTAGACACAGATTTGCATTTTTAATATTATTTAATGTTTCTCTCTTATTTTGTGATGGAACTTGTGAGAGTTGTATAATGATTGGGAGTAGATAAAAGAGAAACCTTAATCTTCTTAATGTGAAGGCTGTAGGTTTCATTTTGCTCTCTAGGTATAAACTAAAACGTGCTGAGGTCTCTTGACCTACTGGGCTCGACATTTTTAAATGAAGAAAAGAAAGGAAACTGAAAAAGACTTGCAACAGTTTACCTAGAGATTGCACCTTTGGTACTCTCAGTAAGGGGGCAGTAAAAGACAGCATGCTATGGTGTTCTTATGAGTGTTCATATTCAGATATTTCATCAGAAGTAACCTGAGAAGTTTGGTTACAAGTTTCATTACTATGTATATCTGTGTGTAAAATTTGAAAGTGTTCCTGCACAGAGATGCATAAGATACTGAATTCATTTATTCATTATCTTTCCACTTAATCCACATGGGGTCGCGGGCCAGTCGGTGGCCACCCGGCAACTCTGGGCGCAAGGGCAGAAACAACCCTAGATTGGATGCCAATCCATTGTAGGGCACAGTCATGCACATAATTACACACTAAGGGCCAATTTAGAGACACCAATTAACCCGCCTTTGACTGTGGGAGGAAACCGGAGTACCCGGAGTAAACCCACACAGACACAGGGAGGACATGCAGACACCACACAGAAAGGACCCAGACCGCTCCACCCTAGAATTGAACCCGGGATCTTCTTGCTGTGAGGTAGTGGTATGCAAGTATGGTGAGCAACCATGCTGTCTCCTTAATAAATCAATACAGGAATAATGAAATGTAATATTTTAGACTCATTTGATTAAGTGAGTTCTTTTTTTTAAATCCGATGATGTTTAGGTCGCATTTATGCAGAAATTCTAGAGGGTTCACAAACTTTCATGCATAGCTGTTTGTGCAGTATGAAAATGGAATTTCTTTAAGGCTGCTTTCTTAAGGAAATCACAGTATTTTATATAGGATGATAACCTTTCTCTTCCACCTTCCATACAAGACAGTTTTCTCCTATTGCTGATGAGACTTATTGTGACATTTAAAGTAAAATGTCAGTGGAATAGGAATTTAATATAACTGGCTCTTTTCTGTTATGACTCAATCAAACTTCATTTTGCCCTGCAAAATGACATGATACAAATGTCAATTGCTCTGAATGTCTTAATGTCTCATTCTGTTACAGTGGATAAAGTATAAGACATGGTAGCCTGACAGTTCAGGAACTCGACTATGGACCGAGTAGGTCCAGGGTTCAAATTACATTTACAGTAGTAGTACTGTTGGGTCCCTGAGCAAGACCCTTAACCCACAGTTACGTGGATTGTAAGACTGTATCAGTTGTAAGTCACTCTGGATAAGGGCGTCTGCGAATTTTTTTATATATAAGACAATTGCAATGTGAGCAATTATTTACATCTTGAAGTGAGTGTTTGTGTGAGTGTGTGTGTGTGTGTGTTTTTGTGTGTTTTTGTGTGTGTGTGTGTTTTTGTGTGTGTGTGTGTTTTTGTGTGTGTGTGTGTTTTTGTGTGTGTGTTTTTGTGTTTTTGTGTGTGTGTGTGTGTTTTTGTGTGTGTGTGTTTTTGTGT
>JAVSBV010000113.1:5224841-5237819 GCA_033117975.1 Parotocinclus spilosoma
AAGTTGAGCAAGCCTAGGGTGACAGTGGAAAGGAAAAACTCCCTAAAATGGTAGGAAGAAACCTTGGGAGGACCAAGGACCAAGATATTTGACCTCAGAGTTCCTTGATACAGTTTGTACTGTAAATATTTTCAACTATTAAAGCTGGGTTATTATTTGTAATTAAAGAGTGCGTATTGTTGGGATTTAAAAGGAGGAGGAATCACATACCAGTTACCTATTTATGGATATTTATTGAATAATTTGATAAATTGAAATCCTAGCACACTTCATTTTAAATTAAAAAAATAATTTTACTTTTTAAGTAATATGTT
The DNA here is from genome assembly GCA_033117975.1 of Parotocinclus spilosoma. Classification (NCBI taxonomy): domain Eukaryota; kingdom Metazoa; phylum Chordata; class Actinopteri; order Siluriformes; family Loricariidae; genus Parotocinclus; species Parotocinclus spilosoma. Next base: position 5,225,156 of record JAVSBV010000113.1, read on the forward strand.
CCCTAATAATAGACAATAAATTACTTGCATTTATTACTAAGAGATTTTTAATAATGGCACATGAAAAGTAGAAGATATGTATTTTAAATATTGCCGTGTGGAAAGGTAATTTAAAAATCCACCAAGCTCATTTGTACGGGGGCCGTTCAATAACTCATTCCCCACATCTAAATAAAAAGGCATTAATATATATAGACAAACGTCCTTTTAGGTGCTACAAATTTGATGTTTTTTCTGCACGCCCGTGAAGTTTTCGAACAATTCCGGCAGATCACAGTGCCGTAGCGAAGCGTCAAAATGGCTTCTACATATGACTCTCGTTAAAAGCAGCATGCTGTTATTGAATTCTTGTTTGAGGAAAAATAAATCATGGTGAACATCCAGAAACGTTTGTGTGCAGTGTATGGTAATGATGCATTCGATAGGAATACTGTTGGGTGATGGGTAAAGAAAGTTAAAGTGTCAGGAAATGCAGATACAGAGCTTTAGATCAGCCATGCACAGGACGTCCTGTCTCAGACACTGCTCCCGACATTCCCGGAAAGAATTACATGTCTTCACAACTTTGTCATAAGGCCTTAAAACGTGATGGAGACTATGTAGAAAAATAGGACATGTACAAGAAATGTTGATTTATATTGTCACCAAATTCTGATTCTTAAGAATAAATGTTCTGAGATAAAAATGTGGGGCATTACTCATTACTTAACGACCCTTGTAACTATAGCAGCCACGTGCTTCGTTACAGTAGTGCAGTATCCAGTACATTTTTCTTTGGTGCAAGCTGCTTAGTGTTTAAGTTCCCCTCCATTTTGCTTCCATATCACTGACTCGACGTGGTTCATTTTTATGAGGTAGTACTGACACAGACACTGCAGGGAAAATATTAACAGAATGAAAACAGCAATTAGCTTTAACAGCATTTATATGATAGTTGGCACAGGAAAGATTACATCAGGTAAAGGTTCTGAATTTTATATTAACTGCCCAGCCTTAGCACAACCCTATTGTTTTGCAAATATACTTCTCACAAAAATTAGTAAAATTAGTAAAATATCACAATTTTAAAAAATCATAATAAAATATCCCCAAATTTTCTTGAGCAGTGTAGAATATATTAGATGTCAACATTATTCTGGGCGTCCTTCAAACCTTCTACGTGTGACATGCGAACATTTCCTTTTTTTTTTTTTTTATTTATTTATTTTTTTTTTTATTTTTTACTGCATTGCTTTTTTTTTTTGTTTTTATTCTTTCGTACACATAAATGTGTTTCAATTTGGAGTAATGTGACATTGCAGTTCTCTGCCATAAGGCCTTTTGACAAACGGTTTGTGTATCTTCAGTGCTTGTTCCTCTGGTTAATATGCATTGCCTGTTTCATGCATTGTTGCAGCCTGTGCAAAAAGGTCATCTCTTAGCAAAAAGCACAACAGGAATGAGGTCATTTGGTCTACACCCTCTTACCACAGATGCTGCCCACTTCAACCTGGCCACTTCAACAGCTGAAGTGCACTCAGTCAAGGCCTCAAGCCACAAGCTTGGCTCTGGTGAAGTGGCCGACCACTCATGAATACACTTTAGACCACATTAAACCATGAATTCCTGCCATGCTTAGTGAACAGGCACGTGCTTGGCCGCGTAACTTGCCTGCCTTCCCGAGCTGACTGACTAGAGGAAGATATTAAAAAAAATGTTGGCCCTTAATAATGACTAAGGCTCTTATTAAAATAGCCGGCTGTGTATTAAAGTGAAAAGCTCCTCTGTGGCAAACAGGCTGTTTCTGTGCATATCTCATTAACCTCGTCTCATCTCCCAGGATTTGTACCAATACTCAGCACAGCCAGGGCTTAGAAATACATTTAGCAGGAGTCTGAATCAATGGCTGCTTTATGAATCATTCTTTCTCTTGTTGATCATCTTTGCATTTCCTTTTTTATCGTATGTGAAGCAAATGGAATGCCATTGAGTCACAATTCAGTTTCTGTAGTTTAAGGTCAGTACACCTAGGAAATTAGACACCGCTTTTGTGAGAATTAGAAGATGAATTCAGTGCCAGTATTTCTTCTTCCTAGACAGCTTAGATAAGCTAGGATGGCTTGATGTATGGATCATTGTGTAGAACAGCAGTGATCCCAAAGATCCTAGGTGTGGCTTGTACCATGAAGGTCTAGTGGTGCATTTATTGAGGATGTACTCTTAGTGCTGGTCCTAAGCCTGGATTAATGGGGAGGGTTGTGTCAGGAAGAGCATCCGACATAAAACCTGTGCCAAATCTAATATGTGGTAATCTGCTTTTTTGACCTATAACGAGAACAGCCGAAAAAGGATTACTATCTGTCCATTTATCTATCTGTATGTCTGTCTGCACCCCTCATAATCATTAAGTACAGATATTTCTTTGAGCATTTTCAGCATGGCTGGTCAATGAATGACTTTCCCATTTCTACATAAAAAATATTGCATGTTTTCATTTAAATATTTTATTATATAGTGTTAATTATGTTTATTACCCCAATGAGGATGGGTTTCCCTTATGAGTCTGGTTTGTCTCAAGGTTTTTTCCTCTTAATCTCAGGGAGTTTTCCTTTCCACTGTCACCATGTGGCTTGCTCATTAAGTGTAATAGAATTCAATTTGTGACAATGTTTATGTATCAATTGTAAAAAGTGCTATACAAATCAAATTGAGTTGAATTAATTGAAATTGTCACAGTCATATAAAATCAAGCATCAGTCTAGCCATGACGCTTTCCTTTACAAACATTTGTGAACGGACGGGTTTTAATAGGACGCAGCAGTTTCAAGCCAGTTTGTGCAATGTCTTCCTTCCTAGATATTCCACAATTAACTGGGAGTGTTATTATTAAGAAGTGGAACCGTTTAGGAAGCACAACAACTCAAGTACAAAGAGAGTCTACTTAAAGTTGCAAAGCCAAGGCTCAGCTTTCTGAACTTTATGCTTGAGTACTAAGGCTCAAAGTGCATACAACTTGCCAACGCTCTGCTGACTCTTAAGTGCAGCGGTCCAAACCTTCTCTGGCATCAACATCAGCACAAAAATATGAGCAAGGAGTGCCATGGGATGAGTTACCATGGCTAAGCAGCCGCATGCAAGCCTTATATCACAGAGCTTAAAGCCAAACGTATTTTAAACACCAAATTTTAAATGTATTCTATGGCGTTTCTAATCATACTTCTCTATCTGAAAGACTGATGAGTGAGTGACGGCTCGGCGAATGCCAGAAAAATGTTACCTGCCTTACTGCAGTGTGCCAACTGTGCAGTTTTATCAAGAGTGGATAATATTATGAGTACTAATATGTGATTTTTTTTTTATATACACTTATAAGTGTATATAAAAAAGTGATAATTATCGATCAGCTTATTTGGTAGAACTCCTTGTTCCACACTCAGTCTTTTACATTTATGAAACCAAAATATTGAATGAACTTTTTTTTTTCTTTTACTAACAGGAACAAAAAGGTTTTTTGGGGGGTGAACCTACCTAACTGTTAGTAGGAATTAGTGGTATGCCAACTTGTACTTCTCAAATCTCCTGTGTGATGAGGTACACTTCCCTCAGCGTATGCAGTATCTACTGCCTCTACTGCAACACATTTGGCAAAAAATATTACCAAGCATGTTATCCATGATGGATAAACTGCTGCCATTTTCAGAGTATTTGTAATAAAAATAGCGCTCAAGTGTAATTTAAGTTAAAACTGCAGTTTTCTAGGATCATCTCTCTAAGAGCTTAACCTGGTTTGTCTAGCTCTCCTTGCTCACTGTCAGACAGAAAGCTGTGGGAATGATTGACAGCCACTGCAACGTCCTTATTAGAGTACTTTCCCCTATAATTGCTGACATTTATCCAGTGTTTCATGGTGTTTGCTAATGTATTACTGCGGCTGCTCTCCGAGGGGTTATGTGCTTCTCTTCTCTTATGGGCTCATCACCTCATGGACTTGAGTAGAAGGCTTATTGGGCCTGCTGGTTGCCCTAGCGACAGGGCTCTGCTCTAAGCTGTCCAGAGCCCTTGGTTGAGATTGCTGTCTGCAGATAGATGCACACTTCTACACACCTCATGGTACCAAACAACCAAACCTGTCCCTTGGAGCAGGTTTTACATGTCCTTCTGCATGTGGTAATGCCAAATGACAAGGTGCAGGTTGACATGCATGCCAGCCCTCATTATAGTTCTGATCTGTGCTCTGAATGGTCTAATGGTCTGGGTTGACCTGGTACTGAAACAGACTTGCATTACCAAATTACTGAGAAGGATGGAGCATTGCATGTAGTTTCATTACTAATGATGTTGACGCGCACTAGTTCCTGATAAGAAGTTATTGTTTAGTACCTGGCATCAGAATGTCATATTATTTAAACAGCCAGGAGTGTAATTACATGCACTTAATAAATTGATATCTACAGAAACTGGTTGTTTTTAAATAATCAGATCAGTTTACTTGCACTTGGATACTCAGATCCTGGGGAAACCTCCAGGTTTACATGGCTCAGGCAATAATCTGATTTCCATTTTTGCAACCAGCCAATAATCTCACAGAAGGATATATAAACTTCAAAGTTTATTAATACAATTTTGAATTTCATTGCAAACATGCTGCGTTTGAGTCCACCCCAATTGTGTTTAGTAGCCATTAGTTCTAGGGCTGTCAGATCCCCATAAGAAAAAACAAGCACCAGGTTTATGGAAACAAGCAAAAAACAAGGATAACCTCTTAGAATAAGCAGACCTTATTTCTTTCTGCTCGCCACAAGCACATACTGAGAAAAACGATCTGAGAAATCTGACTACTGAGCTAAAATTTAGCTGTCTTTATTGGATTTCTTAATCTGATTTCTAGACCTTAATCCGATTGGAGAAATTGCTGTTTACACAGGCACTTGAATAAGCAGATAAATGCAGATACCATATTATGATCAGATTATTATGCGCATGTTAAACGCAGTCCATGTTTTGATTCATATTTGTGTTTGACACAGTTTAAACCACAGTTTAGCTGTTTTGAGTAACTTGTATAACGTTAACCTAGTCTGTTTTGGGTTTTGTTCTCGCTTCAATTGTTCTCTGGTTGTTCAACTTAAAGGAAAGGATGCTTGTGGTTTGGCTTTATTTTTGGTTGGTTTTTTGTTGTTGTTGTTGTCCTCTGTGGTGAGAAGTGTTAGTGGGGCTCAGTAACCTCCAAGTGAAGCTGTGTGCAGCAGTTATCTCACCATCACTGCCAGAGAGAGAGAGAGGGGGACCACGGAATAGAAAAGTATAAAAGTAAAAGGGTAGTAAATTAGATAGTTTGCAACGTGTTTGGAAAGAGGGAGAGAAATCCTGGTGTATAGGGCTTTGATGCAAGCGGTAATTAAAAAGATCCAAAAAGAGAAGACTTCATTGTGTTTTCCTGAAGCAGGAGTTCAGGAAAGGGGTGGGATGATGGTGGGGGCTGTGGGTATGACCTCTCCCCTGTAGCCTGCGGCTTCCAAGCACACAACTAACCCACCACTTCTCGTCTGTCATAGGATCACAACAGGAAGAAAAGGACACAAAGTATTGGAATAGGGTGCTACGTCATATGTTCTGTCTCCAGTATCCCAGCTTATTTTGCCCCTTCTCCAAATCTCATTTGTATGATGAAGTGATGAAGCTTTATTTAAACTCTTTGAGGCCAGGAGGGAAATCCTGCAATAGAGTAGCTCGAGGCCGTTGTTTGATTTTGCAGAGACAATAGAGATAAATGAGCTAGCATCACTCTGCAGGTGCCTAATGTTCCCAATGGCTACAACATACCACAGCTCTATAAGGTCTTAAATGCAGGCAAAGTCACTACTTGAGGTCAGTTTCAGAATTTGTGATACCTTTTTGGAGGGGTTTAATTCTGATGGGCGAGTTGATTTAATTAATCTAATCTGTCATTTTCCCTTTAGTTTTCGAAATAAGCGTTCTGTGGCTTTTGACTTGCACTATAGGATTCACAAATTAAGTAACAAAGTGTAATGACCTTCATAAATGAGCCAACAACTATACAATTACATTTCTAAAGACAATGAGGATGGTAAGAGAGGCAAATGTTGCAACGGGAGGTCCTGAGATCTGCAGAGCTTTAATTAGACATAAATGCCAGAATAATATTTGGAATTAATGCAGTATTTTCGATTATCTAACCACATAATGGTACATACATTTTGACTGGAACCAGATAATTGGGGTCAGGTGAAAGGGACATGCACTCCAAGCATGTTTGGTGTATAAATTGAAGACTCTAATCTCTAATGTTAAATATGATGTAGGACAATTGATTAATTCTGGTTTTCTACCAAAATCACAGGGAACCTTATTATGACATGGTGGCATCAAATTTTTGATGAGCCTTCAGGTGGACTACAGCTGGTTCATAGATTTATCTGTCTAGCTGCACAATGGTCCATCCCAGTTTTACCACAATTTTTTTTACTGAAAAAGTGTTTTAATATTATTATTTTAAATAATATTTACCATATTTATCATATTTACACCCCAGTAAATGGGTAAGCAAGTTATCAGCAAGTTAAATTAAAGGTAAATATAAATAAAACGTGCTTGCTTTTTAATGTTAGACACATTTAATTTAAGCTTTGCTTTTTTTTTCTCATTTTGTAAGCTAATTAACCACAGAGACTATGTAATAGGTATGCACTGATTCGATATTAAGATTGGATATCTATCCAGATATTTACAAATTTAGCTGTATCGGGTAAAAGTAAATGAAGCCAAGCCATGACTGATCCATTGACTTGACATTTGAAATATCTCCTAATTTTTGTGAGTATTATATTTTGTTTATCAAAGTTAGTAAAGAAATGGCCATGTCAATACTGATGCCTTTAGTCTTTCCGATATGACAAGGTATATGCTTTCATATCTAGAATGGATATCGACTGATATGCAAAGTTTCCGAAAGTTGCATCAATGCATCCCTATTGTTTAACATATTATAAAGGGTGTTGAAATTCTAAATTTTAACTGTATAGCATCTGTCTTGTTTGTATTATGAATTTTATTTTTTATTATGGAAATCTGAAATGTGGTCTCTTGTTATCAAGTAATGACACTGATCTACCCAGTCAGTGATAAATCCTAGCCATAAAAATTCAAGTTGTTGGCCAATAAGATTACCTCTTTTCTTTTGGTGCTCAAATAAACAGTTGTATGGTAAATGCAAAAAAAGCTTTAACTTGTATATAATTACTTGTGTATATAATAATTAATGAATCTGAGATATTTAATGTTTTGGTTTGACAACATCATTTCATTGTTGGTTCATCCATTCCTGCATTTCAGGTGTGAAACAAAGGCTGGGGCAGAATAATTTAGGACTAGTAATGATAATGAGTTTTAAAAAAAAAAAGGCCTGAATAATGATGTGATTTTAAAAAAAGTAATTATAATCATGATTTGGTATGGGGAAAAGAAACGATATAAAGCATGTTTCAGTCTATCATGGTTTTTCTCTGCCTGCGTTTGTTCTTGAACTACTTCAATTATTATTTTTTAATAGCGTACATTTACTAAATAAATGCAGCATGGTTGAAAAGACTTTTATTTTGTAATTACAAAGCTATATCTAATTCAGGATCAATCATCTTGAGCACAAATCCATCAATTAATTTGCTGTTCCAGTAATTACCTCTTGATTCAACAGTACCCAGCTGCCTCATGTTGGCTGAAGCACCTGACAATAGCACAGATTACAACCCCATGCAGCTTGCTGTCCATCCCTTCTCATTTGCACCCATGGATCTGATCTCCCCCTGTGGGAATCAATCAGGCAGCAAACTAACTTTTAACCAGTTAAACCTTTCAGCATGATTTAGACCATTTTTTTAAGCATAGTTGAGGTCTAATTTCTGGTATTACAGGTTATTTTTGATGACAACCTGATGACAGAGCTGACCTAAACGTCGATTATAATGAAGGCTTTAGTTAGCACACTGACACTTAAGTGTTAAGAAAGCTGATGCGGGGTCAGAAATGGGCAGGTGAGTGTTGCTAAAGCCGATAAATGGTTATCGCAGGTAAGTGTTGATATAGCTGATGTGAGCTGGAGAAGGGAGCGTTGTATTCCACGGTGTTGAGGTGTCAGGGACAGAGACAGGTCTTAATGAGTCCCTGTAGTGCGCAGGCCTGCTGACATTTCCACTGCAGATGGGGAATTAATGAGACATCCAGACTTCCACCCCATATCTCTTTATATTCTAGCTGCAAGCACACCAGCTGACAGAATTATTGCTCTTTAAACCATATGAGAAATTACACGAGTTCACCTCCATAACGGAGGAAGCTGATGAGGTGAACGATACTAATTGACACAGTCTGCTCATTTTAAACTCAATATTGTAATTACATACTTGTATTCGGTTACACTGACAGAAGCTTGTGTTTTGTTGTTGAGTAGATCACTCTGGCCACCTGTTGTCGAGTTGTTGAACTGATTAGTTAGTTCACTGCTTCCAGCCTCTAAAACCGGGGCTTGGTTAGGTTTGTACAAATAATTGCTTATGCATGTTTCTTTGCGGTGCTGTGTAGCTAATGACTGTTATATTGTGTTTGTCTGTAGATGACATTAGCCTCCTCTGGGATCAGCTACCCATGTCATCGACTGAGTGTGTGCAGGAAATCCTCCCCAGGCACCACTGTGGAACCAACTGAGGAGGTGCAGTGAAACAGCACTCAGCAACACGTCACTCGAGTCACATGTACATAGTCAGCAACACCTCTTCTGGTGTTATACAGCCTTATTTTGTGTGTATGTGTAGTGACTATGTATGTCACAATGAACCATTATATTGAAAGCATTGTTTCACCCAATTGGACAATAGAAGCTTCAACAGAATGCTTTAATAACTTAATAATTTTGTATCATTGTTTTCATCATATCTTGCGTGTTTACTGCAGCCCAACATTTCGCAGTTTCTTAAAATGACTGCCAAGACAGCACAGTTAACAGATTGATACATTTTATAATGAGAGATTTTCATTCAGTATTAGTATAAGTAACAGCATGTGCAAGCAGAAATACCCAAATCATACCTGTTTTTGCAGGGTTTCCATGTTATTGGGTACTTTAATTAACCACAGCAACCCCTTCCACAGTCTTGGTTAGAAATGGAATTTTTGAGAAGGTACCAGCCACAAAACCACTTTTTTGGTAGGGGAACTGGGTGATAAACCTAAGACATGAACAAGCTTACAAAGACTGGTAATAAGGATCAGTGGAAAAGAGTATTATGCACTGACGAATGCAATGGTAATATACCAAAATACCATTGCTAATACTATATTAGCATTATTAAGTTATTATAAGGCCCACCTGTTTTAGTTTGTTCAGCAAAAATGGTTGAAATTTGTTGTTTACTGTAATTTCTTAAAGACAGGGTTTCCAGTGTTCTTAAACAAAATTCTGGTGATGTGGTTTTTCTCTTATTTTTTCATAACCTTCATTACCTTTCATTTCAATGCGCCAATAAATGTGTACATTAGCAAAACTACAACCAGTCTATCTGAAAACGACTAATATATTCAAATCAAAAGCTGTCATTAAACAGATGGTTGTTTTTGGCAGTGCACGGATGTCCACATGGTTAGTGACAGCGAAGGAGACGACTTTGAGGACGCACCTGAATTTGGCGTAGATGAGTCTGAAATCTTTGGCATGGGAAGCTCGAGTTGTCGAAAGTCACCCATGAGTGAGAATGCGCAATTCTGTTTGATTGATAAGCTGTCATTGAGAGATTTAGAATGTAATAATTTGCTGTGGTCTTTTTTACTTCAGTGCCAGAGAACAGTGAAAACGAGGGTGACGCCTTATTGCACTTTACTGCAGAGTTCTCGTCAAGGTAAGACTCCACTGCTAGTAGTCCATGGTACTATAAAGAATTCACCATCGTTGGATAGGTGCTTATAAAATGATCCTGGAATACATTTATGGATAGGCACTTTAAACGCCTACCAGTGTACCTTTTTGGGGCATTATCAAACAGGGAAGAAAAAAAAACACCAATACCTTTACACTGAACTGTCCATCCAGTCAAGATAACTGGGGATGTTTTATCAGGATAACAACCTAGAGACGAATGGCAACATTAAAGCACTTACAAGTCTATATGACTGAGACAGGTTGGTCTGTGCGTGTGACAGCAATCTCAAAGGCTTTACACAAAGCTATTTTGTATTGCAGAGTGACAAGAAAAAAAAATATTTAAAAATAAAAAAATAAAAAAAAATTGTTAGTGCTTCTAATGCCATGTTCTAATGCCAAGTCTTCTGATCAAATGAGACACAGGTTGGATATATATAGTGGAACTTTGGAATTCCAACTTAATTGCTTACAGACAGCTGGTCCAACCCTGATTTGTTTGAATCCAGATTTAAAGTTCCCAAGTAAGAAGTAATTTAATTATGATTCATCCTTATCAATGGGACTGCGGTGCAGATTGAGGGAGTTTCTGTAACCGCACTTTTAGACTGATATATATCTAATATAGTCCAATTCTACAGTAATCTGTACTGCATTGCTTAAGTTGTAAAACATCAGGTAAGGGAACACAGAGAATGCCAAGTCTGGCAAGTGCTTATTTGCTTAGTTTTTTTTATTTATATACCAACATGCAGGAGTGCTGGGCTTTGAGATCTCCAGATATGAGAGGTGCTGATGTTACACCGCATCTTTTTCCGGCAGGATCTGACTCACATTAAGCACTTCAGTTTTATTATTTTGCACATTTATTTATTGTTGTCTTTAAAATTTTATCCTAAGAAAGCAGTGAAGATGGAATTTTAATTTAAAAACTGTGTAGGTCTGTTTTTTTGCTAGACTAGTCGACCAGTAAAAATTGCCAGTCCTGCTCATGTCAGGTGTGTGTAATAAATTAAAAATAGACTCGTTGTGTACATTTTGATCCTGTACTTTCTGCTCTAACAAATCTGCTACTATCCATTGGTTTTTGCAACTGTTAAGCATATTAGTTAATAGGCAATAATTAGTGATTGCCTAAAATGTAATTAGACAGTACATGTATTGAAAAATTAAGCTTAATTTAGTTGCTGTTATATGCTGTGTATATATTTAATTGCTATTTCTCAAATTCATTGTTGTCATGAACGAACGGTTTTTTAGTTGATCAGTTACATGTATATGCACAGCTGTGCGATACTAGTGTAAAAGCTCACGTCTCACTTTGTGTATTTGTCTTAGATATGGAGAGTGCCATCCAGTTTTCTACATTGGCTCCTTGGAGGCAGCATCTCAAGAGGCCTTTTATGGCAAAGCCAGAGATGTGAGTACCCTCCCTATAGCTGTAGAGTGCAGCTGTGAAGATCAGTTAGTGTAAGGTCTTGTAAAATGTGTATGGTTAATGCCAGAATAAGCACTTTAAGACTAAAAGTAGTCATTGGTATTAATTTGCTTTGATGATAGCCTGACATAAGTGAAACATTTGCATTTTCATCCATGGTCTGATAAGGCGGTCATCCTTATTATTAAGGTTATTTCTGTAGTTACCTGATTATTCAAGTGCTCGTAAACAGCATGTTCTGAATATTTGACTGATTAAGGAAATGTAAAGAGAATGTAAGATTTCTCAGACTTTTCATGCACAGAAACGTGACTGAGTACAGTTGTTCCCTAATTTACGATGCAGATACGTTCAAATCCATCACAAGTTAAGTTTATCCGAAATCGAGTTTAATATATACTGCTCACAATAATTAAGGCATGTTTCAAAATGAAATATTCTGTGATGCAGCCTATATTAAAGTGCATTAAAAGCTGTTAAACACCACCTCGACCACAGCTTTTCCAGACTACATTTCCTATTGCTTATTACTCCTGCCAAGTGACTCCCTACATCACACATTGCAAGATGGTATCAAGTGCATAGCATGGCTTAAACATGCTTAAAGCCTAAACTTACATTACGCTACAGTTGGGCAAGGTAATTTTTAGTCATCAAGTTTAGTTTACAGTAAATTATTTAATATCTCATGTAATTTATTGAATAATTGAGAAGTATTGAAAACATAATTATTATTTTTTTTTTTTACAATAATGGCTTTTCCTCACTACATTTGCCAGCTCTCATCTCGAGTCATGACTCTGTATGTGATGCACTGCTGACATCTGAGTGTGTGATTGTACTGTGTATACTGTATCCCGTGCATACGCTATGTATAGCGGTCAGAATCCTTGCTTGTCTGTGTGTATGTGTATATGTATATAAGGTTAATGGGACCAGCCGCTTATTCGACCAAGTCCTAAACGTTGACTGGTTTTTAGTAAGAACTTGTTTTTTGCAGTATTATGCTTCACATACTGAGTACCTATACATTGTGTTGTAGATCGTTTCGAAAAGCTTGTTTGCAATTTTTTTTTTTCAATGAACAAAAACAAAGTTTGTAAGCAACAGTAGTTCTTGTTTGTACATTCGCTATACGTGTAAATTGTACAATAAAAGTTTAATAAACATTTAATATGTTACATAGCGCGTCCCATCTTGTAAAGGCTAAGGTTAAGGCACTGGACTCTGGACCTGAAGGTCCTGGGTTCAAATTCCACCTCTGCCAAGCTGCCACAGTTGGGTCCTTAAGCAAGGCCCTTAACCCACCATTGCTTGAA
>JAVSBV010000113.1:5237919-5252374 GCA_033117975.1 Parotocinclus spilosoma
ACACACACACACACACACACACACACACACACACACACACACACACACACACACACACACACACACACACACGGGTCAGGGCAAAATGTAATTAACAGTCAGTTGACTAATAAACAAAGAGACAAAAAAACAAAGAAACATTATTTAATTGTTCAAGTTTATGTCCTTGGTTATGTCCTGATTTGCCTGTTTTCCAACTAAAAATCTAATTGTTTTAAGTACCAAAACATGGACTTTTCCCATTATCTGCATGTAACCAGATGACCAGCAAAACCAGATTTTGTGCAGTTATGGTATAATTAATTGCATGTGAGCGTACTATTTATAAACACTTTTGTTGTTTATTTGGTGGTATTCCTGAGTGTGCAAGGGCCCATCATCACTGCTGGTGGCTGTATTTACACTGAGCCAATGCTGTATACTATTAACCCATTCTAATACTATAATGTTTTTTAGCGGAAGATGTCTTGTTTGGACCGCCAATACACGCTTTATGATTTGCCCACTACCTGATGTCAGGACCTTTTTAACTACACTGCTCACAAAAATTCAAACTGAAATATACCCATTTAAAATATCCTGTATTTTTATGAGCAGTGTAAAAAAAAAACCAAAAAAAAAAAACCTTCCGCTAAGCTTGTAGATTACCGCTATTAATTCATCAACTAGCTCCATACTCATTACCTACTCCAAAGACTGCTTTTCTCAGATTTATTTTTTTTAACATCCTTGCCCTCTAAAGAAAACACAGGTGATGAGCACCATTGACTTTAGTTAAAAAAAAAACAAACTTGCATCTTACTCGCTGACTTTTCTTGCCATCCAAAGTATATAATCATTGCTGATGATTTGATTGACAGCGAGTCCCTTCTGTCCCTGTAATTCCCTATTAAAACTTGCCTGTTTCCCTTTTGAACAGATGAAGCTTTATTTATAGCAGCTCAGCACTGCTTCTCTGGCCGTAGTCTCGGAAGGAGGCTTGTATCAACTGACAGCTTGTGTGGATTACATTTTTATTAGACAGGGAGGAAGCAGCAAGATGTTAGGGGGGTTTCGGAGCACAATAGGGAGTCTAGACTGGCTCATCGCCCGCTAACCAGCTGATCTCCTCTCCTTGTTGCAGTGCCCTCAATATGGCTGCCGCTTTCTCTGAGGGTGTACAGTGTCAATAAAAACAAACCCAGCATGAAGGAATATTGTTTGAACCCTTTTTTCTTCACTATACTTCCTTCCCCATAACAGCATATATGAGAATGATGCTCATCATCGTGTGATGTGAATGTTCTTAAACTTCTTCCCCCTCGCAGTCTCCTAGCTTCCACTGACAACTAATAATAACTTTAACCCCTGCCCCCTCCGTGAAAGTCCATATTTTACTTCAGTTGCTCATTAAACTGAGCTAGTGTGCGTGTGGGTGTTCTTGTCCACATTTCAAAGGCCGCCAAAGCTAATCACTAAGTAAAACACTACATTTGATTAAGTGTTTCTGAAGAGGCAGAGATGCGCCCTTAATGAAAATGCTGAGGGCCCTTGAGTTCAGCCCAAGGGATCAACGGTAAGACTCTGCTGTCAGGCCACCCATCAGCAGCCAGGCTTCGTCCCAAATCCCCTTAATGTCCAGCTAATCACAGTAACCCCACTCTCGCTTGCAGACAAAGACACGCATCAAAATTCATTGCTCCTCCAACACCTCAGTTATGCATGAGTTCGCCGAGCGATAAGGGCAGATGAAGAACAATTCCACTGGAAGCTTTTCAGAAACTGCATGACTGATGTGATATTAAGAATGAAACGAATAATCATTTGAATTTTCCATATTAGGAAACGTAAAAAAAACAATTGTATTTCATGGCTAATTTCATGGCATTTCACGGATAGTATGAACCAAGATATTTAATGTTTTGTTTTTTTTTTATTCTGTAAGACATCATGGCATTTTGTAATATACATCTATTCCTGCATATTTAAAAGATGTTGGGACAGTAAAGCATTTAGCACTTGTAATGTTTCCGTTTCACTACACTGAAAAGTTGTGTTTGTGACTCTGTTTCAGCCTTTATTTTATCCTGTTCTTCCCACAAACACGTCTTAACATGTGCAACAATACAATTTTACAAATGAAATTATATGCACATACTCTGTTGGGGACAGGTCATGACTGCAGGCACGGCAGTCTGCTACCTGTACACTGTTCTTCTCCAGCCATGCTTTTGTAAAGGTCTACAGCATGAGTTTTGAGTTTTCTTGTTAACAAATACATGGATAAGGCTGTTCAGAAAAAGCAGAAAATATATTAGGCTCACCCTGTTTATAATAAAATAACAGCCAGTTAGGCTGTTGGTAAACGTAAATGTAGGGAACACTGTACTTTTATTGTTTGCATTTTTTCATACTGTCTCAACTTTTTTCTGGCTTAAGATTGTAGCTTTATCCATTATGACTACATCTTAGACGCTTTCTCTTTGGACATTAGCTGAACAGTTCTTTACTTTACACCATCTGTTGAAGTGATTGATCAGAACTTGTGTATTGCCTGGTATCTGGTCAAGAGATGGCAGTAATAGGAGCCCCTCATTTCCCACTGTTTGCTTTTCTTCACACTGCAGAGGGTGATCACTTTCCCCTTGTGTCTGTCTTTCTGTGAACTGTACCATTTGTAATTATAATGTCAAAATATCCTTGACTCGCCACTACTACATCAGCTCAGTTTGCTCGGCTGTGTTATTCTGTTTCTTAATTGACATCTGATTATTATTTTTACTTGAGTGCCAGTAAGTCTCGCACTTAATACAAAATCTGTTAATTTCCTCTGTCATTTAACATAGAAACAGTAAGCGTCCGGCAGGCCAGCTGTGCTCCGGCTTGTTTACACGTGCTTGTTTACAACTGGAATACTTGTGCATGTAAACACTTACTGTTTTCTTGCTGCTTGCTGGCACAGTTGGTATGCCTGGCCCGAGTGCCGTTATGGGGGAATTCACTCTCATGTTGCACGTAATGATAAGCTGTGATGAAGGTGCAAAGCGTCCTGGCAGTGGGTTTTTTGTTTTAGGTTTAATCCTCGGAGCAGCCTAACTGCCACTGGCAGTTTCAGAGTGCCCACCATTAACAAGCCTGGGAAGTGAACACTCTCGAATGGCAGCTGTGTGAATACGAGTGCTGTCCCGCTCACAGGACAGATCAGTTTTCTTTCTCTTTTTCTCTCCTTCCTTTCTTCATTGCTTTATCTCGTTCAGCCCCTTGGCCTGCTCCATCCTCAACAGATGTGGTGAAGTCGAGAGCTTTTGGGTCAGTTTCTAGCCCTGAACGTAACCAGTAATTTGGACTGAGCCCTGATTTCTACAGACTAAGGGAAGTCCCACAAAAGATGAGCTTGGAAAATGCGGCACAACAATGCGATGAAAGTGGCAAGGAGGGGCTAATTCTAATGTGGGGGGTTGTGAAATGAAGGGAACTAGTTAAAGACTGTTATTACAGAGAATACCTTTTCTCCTCTCAGGAAATCTAAGAAGCCCCAATAGGTCAAAACGTCTTCACAGCGCAAGGTGAACACATTCTCTCACTCTTTACTTTAGGTTCGGGGGAAATGTCGTAGGGGATCAGTGGGAGAGAGCAGGCAAAGTGTGTGTATATGTTTTTTTTCTTTTTTGTTTGGAAAAACTTTCCCTCTGTCCAGACTACATTTGCTTGTCCACCCAGCATGACTGTTTAATCTTTTCAGGGTGTTGAACTGAAGAAGTGAAAGAGGCCCGAGTTCTCTCCCACTAGGAGCCATGCTGCTTATTCTAATGCACTAATCACTGTGCAAACACAGCAGCGTTCCTCCAGCCTTTACAGCATACACACCACTGCATACCCCAAATTTCTCTCCTCTTTTCACTCACCCTTATTTCTCGGCTAGACCCAATTGGGCTCTTCTGAAATCCCTGTGCGGTACTTGAGAGAAAACGTCAGGAGGTCAGAAAGAGAAAACGGAGCAGTGTTTTGTAATTTGGTGGGTTTAATTCCCCTTCCTCATCCTAAAAAACCTTTCATGTTTGAGACGCTGTTTGTTTTTTAATTAGTTGTTCAGTCTCACGTGATGGTGTAAACGTGAGGATTCCCTTGTGCATCAATTTTATGTGCACCGCTTTCCACTAACCTGTGCAACCAAGGAAGGGCATTGGCATTTGATGCAAAGCAAATAAAGTGATTTGTCCGCTTTTTGTTTTGCCGTTGACACCCTGGAAGAAAGTTTTATTTACTCCGTGCTGATTTGATTTGGTTTGGGTGTTGGCTTAACTCTTGGATTTGGCCTCTGCAGGTGCTAGGGATGCATGAATGCTGCATTTTCAGCGCAGTGTTGTTTTAAAATATGTCATACAATAAGAGAAATGCAGAGCTGGGCTTAGAATAAGTTATTCATTCGTTCTTATGGTCTAGAACTTTCTACATGTGTTGTTTGAGTTTTTAGGGGTCTCTGTCAAGTTATGTGTTGTACATGGTGTCTTTGGTTCTAAAGGTCTCAGACTAATATGACTTTTAGTGCGTTTTGAGTCTTATTCACACATCGCCAAATATTAAAGTAGGCATTTTTATATCATGAGTGGATTACATGAGCAGAACCACAAGAAATGGGAAACCGTCCGTTGCTAGTTGAATATTTTAAATATTCCAAAGTAGCATGTGATTAAACTGTTATACTAGATGTGGAGCTGAGTAGGTTGGATAAAAGCTACAATATATAATCCTCAATGCAAAGACTGTACTAAAGTATATTTCTTACAATTTTTGTTAAACACACCTGTGATACTCTCTGTCAGGTCGTTGTTGTGGTGTTATTTTTTTTTTTTACAAGCTGGGCCCCAATTATCAGGTAACTGCCAAAATCCAGAAAAGAGTACATTATTAGGCTGCATATAAGCCTCATTTTATGAACTACAGCATTGTGAGGCGGAGTAATTGTAAGCAGACACTACAAACAGTTTGTTTTTGTGCATATGAGACGCAACACAGTTCGATAACCTAAGGTAGAGGAGTTTGGTAGAAATAAAGGCAACCTATAGTTTCCTCTTTAAATCGTTAGTATTATCAGTATTAGCCTTTTAAAAGTAATAATTACAATTGATTTAATTGAGACTGCCAACAAAGTGACTGCTCCATTTATCAAATTATCTGTTGCAATGTTCTGTTTTTTTTTTACATCTCTCTGTTCTCTGTTTTTTAACATTTTTCTTGAACTTACAGTTTGTTGCCTTTTCCATTGCAATCCATGTAATCAACATGTTGTGTCAATAAAAAATGTATTGTAAGTATTAGTGTTATTAGTAATTTAGAACATTGGAATAGTAAATTACACTAACTAGCAAATATAGTAGGATTTGTAATTATCCCAGTTCTGCTGTAATGCAGCATGCATTTGATCTGGCATGGACTACATTTTCCAGCACTTCTATAACCAGCTGTATTAGTTGTTTATTCCTGTTTTCACATATGTCAAACATTTTGCTACCATTTTGTAGCATTGTTTAGAACTTGCTATATTGACTGTCTGATCTAAAATCTAAAATGATATTGGTTTGAACGTATATTATATCAAACATTTAATCAACAATACAACAAGAATCAACATATTAAAAATATAGTGCAGTCTAAAACTGCACTGGATAAAACTTTCAATTATACAGCATCAATAATAAACGTATAATTATACATAATTTAGACTAAAACCTTATGTAATATTTGAATTTAAGTAAAACTCCTTATTCGTTTTGAATTTCATTTCCAATATGGATGATAATTTGTATATCCATATCAGAAGTGTTATTCCTAATATTCATTGGGTGTCTGAAAGGCTAAGACCACTAGTGAAAATAAAACCAATATTTTACATAATTTAATAAATAATATTTTAATAATTTTTTGAACTTTGTTTTCCAATTGTTTTTTGCAAATTATAGAAACATCATAACAATTGGAGTGAAAAGTTTTTGTTTTTGAAAAACCTGTGATCCATGTTATCCCAAAATGATTTCACAATATTTGTGAGAGCATATTTTGATGTTGCTGAATGCGTGGTCCAGAGCTCAAATCCCACCTCTGCCAAGCTGCCACTGTTGGATCAATGAGCAATGCCCTTAACCCACAACTGCTTGAATATAATTTGTAAGTCACTTTGGATAAGGAGATTTGCTTAGTAAAGAAACTTTAATATAAAGCTCAGGTGACCTAGGGCAGAAGTCAGTAGGTCAATTTTCCTACTTCTAATTGAGCCTAAATGAATAATTTAACATTAGAAAGCTTAACCCGACTACTCTAATGGAGGTATGCCAAGGCACAAAATAACCCCACAAAAGTGATTATCAAAATAGTACAATTTTATTGTAAAATATTAATTTTATAATTACTATCATGAATATGATTTCTGTAACAGTGTGTTTGTGTTGGAATCCGCTGTCGCACAGTAATGAGTAAAGTGTATACTCAAACATCGAAAATCTTTTGCCACCATCACCAACTTCATTCCCTTTAAAAACTATGGTTTAAGTTAATGCGTTAACTTTGACTGCGTTATATATTGTAGTTTTTTTGTCAGTTTTTCTTTATCATGTTTTTTATTTTAAAAAAGTGTATTCATTTGTTTTAATTAATTAAACACACACATACTGCTCACAAAATGAGGGGTTAAAATATCCCATAATGAAATATCCTCTAATTTTTGTCAGCAGTGTATACTTGCACATCTTAGGATATGTTCAAGGAAATTAGATTGCTTTTAGAATTGCAGTGTATTCTTGGAATACAGGCAGTTTTGGTCGAGTCCACATCTCTTCTAACAATAAGCGCTTTACATCAAAGCTTTTGTTCTAAATTAAAGTATTATTTTATTTTTTCTGTTCATCAGAGAAAACTCCTGGCCATCTACCTCCATAATGATGAAAGTGTGCTCAGCAACGTCTTCTGCTCCCAAATGATGTGTGCGGAGTCCATAGTCTCATATCTCAGTCAGAATTTCATCACGTGGGCCTGGGATGTTACTAAAGAAGCTAACAAAGCCAGGTAACTTGCACATTCATGCACTCACTCCAAAGAAAAAAAAAGTTGAAATAAATGGATCGGAGGCATTTTCACTCCCAAAATGGATGATCCCTTAATGAGCGATTTGTCCCCTCCCCCAGTCGCTCTCCTCTCTCCCTTCTCACTGGGTTCTTTGAGAAAAGCAGTTGTGTTTGCTTTCCGAGGCCCAACAGGACACAGGATGGAGGAGGGTGATTGAATTTGATCTTTTAGGTAGATTTCGTTTAAACATAATGTTGACCAAAGTGTAGACACCTGTTCCAAAATAAGATCCAAAAATAAGTTTTAAAAGCTAGTTAATTTGAAGAGGAACTTGATCTATTTGATTTTATAATTTAGTTTATTTTCGAATTTTTCTAGTACTAATTTGAATTTTATTATTAGTCTGTTATTTATTTATTGACCTAATTTTGCTATAATTTACTATACTTTGAGTGTTTATTTAGTTAACATCCAGGCCACCCATGGAGGATGGGTCCCCTGTTGAGTCTTGGTCCTCACAAGGTTTCTTCCTACCATTTTAGGGAGTTTTTCCTTGCCACTGTCGACCTGGGCTTGCTCAACTTGGAATTGGCCTTTTCAGACAGTGTAATATTGTGAAGCTGCTTTGAGACAATGCTACGTTGTAAAAAGCGCTATATAAATAAACTTGAATTTAATCGAATTGAATGCTCTGATGTTATGAGATCCTTTTTCAGTGCAGCCTCTATTTGGAAACATGTCCATGTACTTCCAACATTTCCCTTTAAGAAATGGAAAATTTGTTTGCTCATATTGCTGCATTTTCAATGTGTCACAATAAAATTCCATTCCAAAACTCCAATCAAATCACCATGACTGAGTGGGTAATTTATAATCAGAAACTTGCATGAAAGGCTACTCACCTATATCTGAAATACAATTTTGCTTTTAGTTTATAAATACCTTTGAATACAAATTTATAGAGGCATTCTTCAACAATTTTAGTTTGTTGGTGTTTATGGAGTTTACTTTCAGATTTAATCTCTCTAGCTTTCATTTTTTTCTTCTTCTGTACTTCAGATGTTGTACACAATGTCAAAGATGAAAAAGCTGGGTTTTGTCTTAAGAATGTAACGAACAAGAGGAGAGGTAAAAGAGAATGAGAGGAAAAGTGGGCTTGGTCAGGCCCAGATGGACTCTTGATTGGTCCCAGCAGGCTCAGCTGCGGGGCAAGCCTGGGCATTTCCTTCCACTAGGCTTCACCCAAAAGGCCTCCACCTGGAGCAGGCTGCCTCCGAAATACAGCGAATGACCCTGCTCCTGCAGGAGCTCCTTGAACAGGGCCCCTATCTCAATTCCTCTAGTTCTCCCCTAGTGCTTTTTGCCCCAGCTGGGCCTTTCTACCACAGATTAAAGGTGGACAACATCTGGGGCTATTCATGAGGCGAATGACGACACACACACTGCGTTTTTGTGTATACACATACACACAGTCAGGTTCAGTGACAGACAGGCCAACACATACACACACTTGTTATATTCTCATGCTCCTAAATTGAATTTAACGAAATGATGATTGGTAGTGTTTACAGTGGTTGGAGGTTTGTGTG
Organism: Parotocinclus spilosoma; assembly: GCA_033117975.1. Classification (NCBI taxonomy): domain Eukaryota; kingdom Metazoa; phylum Chordata; class Actinopteri; order Siluriformes; family Loricariidae; genus Parotocinclus; species Parotocinclus spilosoma. Next base: position 5,246,547 of record JAVSBV010000113.1, read on the forward strand.
AAGCAGTCTGTGTGATTTTTGTGTGAGGATGGCTGCTGTGTTGCTGTACCTGCCTTTTGGTTAATTATGCATAAATCTGCTGAGTATGTTCCAGTGTAATTAACACCCATGAGGCACAGTCAGTAGAAGATGTTAGTAAGTTGTTTTTGTATGATTTATTTATTTTTATACAGTTGATTTACTTCATTAGTTGCCTTTTCTTGGTTGGTACCTCCCTCTTCTTCATAGAATTCTTTGGAATCTGTCTAGCCTATGGAGCAGCTGCCACTCAAGTCTGAATTTGATATATGAGCATATGAAAGAGAGGGCACAGGTGTCATTTCCGATTATGGAGTCATGCATAATGAGTTTTGTTTAAAATTGAAGGTGTTGCCAGTGCTGGAAAAAAGACTCTTGGACCTGGAAAATTCTGGAGGTCTGTTATAAAACTACACACATTAGTGGAGTCTGGATATGTTGCTTTTATTATTTATTTATTTTAAAAAAACTAGTTGGTATAGCAATTATGTTTATGAAAATGTGTAGATGTATTTCTTACTGGTTCCTAAAGGAAAATAAATCAATAAAACCAATTTGTGTTATCAAAGTGAATTGTGGGACATTTTAAATTTTTTTCCTGATTTACCCCAATTTGGCATGTCCAGTTCCCCAGTCTGTAGACCATCAAAACCTCCTCACATCTCATGGTCAGCATTCATTTCTTTTTTCGGCAGTTGGTGGACTTCTGTGGCAAGAGTGAATTCACGTAGAGGATTGTACTTAGCTTGTTGTGTCCATCTGCCCTCTTGCCTGCACCTCAATTGGACTGCTCTAAAAGCGGTGTGGCGCTGATTCCCACACATCCCTCAGACATGGCCAATTTTTTGTGCTTTTTTTTTTTACAGAGTAGATCATATTTACAAAGAGCAGGCTCCGATTATATTTAGGGATAAAATAAGCCATATGAAAGAAGCAGTATTTAATGGTTCATACAAGTTTTTTGTCTAAATAAATTGCCTTGGTTAATCAGCATCTGCTGGAGAGTATCGTATTGTGTATTGCTTACCCGAGTCAAAAAACTGCCTCAAAATTCATAATGCAGTTTCTGTTAAACTTATATTTATGCGTGTTATTGAAATCACATCATAAAATAAAATAAAAAAATCAAAGCATTAATATGTTTTGAGAATATTTGTCTTCTGTTCTCTGAAAGGAATGCATGATAATATATGCACACTCTATCAAGTGTCCACTAGGTGACTTTATAAATCAGCCCGAGTTGTGAATTTGTAAATAAGTATTGTTACTAACACCCATTCATAGTGACACAAACTTTTGTTTCACTTACTGTTTCTATTACAGTGCGGCGCTCGATAATTTCAACCATCTATTCATTCTCATAATAAAGAGCTCATTGCTCTTCTGTTCTCTGGCTTTCTCGCTGACCCCTCGCACTCGCGTTCCATCGCTCTATTTTACCAGTGTGTTATTAAAGCTGCAGTTATTAAAGGAAGAAGAGAGAATCTAATCTATATTTGCATTCAGTCTATAGCAATTCATTAATATTATGACATTTACTGTGAGCTCTGCAAGCCTGTGTGCTACCCTTTTCCTTCACTGAAATGTTAATTTAAAGTTCTCTCTTTGTAATGGAATAAGAAATCCTCCCTGGCCTATCAAATTCAAAGAGGCAGGAGCAGAATACTAATTTGACTCTGTGGTGTAGTCAGAGGGAGAGAGTTCTTTGTCAGTATGTGATTATACACAGCTCACAAAAATTAGGGGATATTTCATTTTGAATTATCCTCTAACTTTTCTTAGCAGTATATATAATCCTATTTCCTTATGACTGCTTGTCTTGTGATCTGCACCTGCTCATCAGTTTTACTGAAGTACAGTCATCTCTTTTCTTTCCACACTTCTTTCGTTCCAGACTACTCACAACGTGCACAAGGCACTTCGGAAGTGTTGTTGCACAGACCATCCGGACGTACAAAACTGACCAGTTCCCCCTGCTACTGATAGTCATGGGCAAACGGACATCAAACGAAGTTTTAAACGTTATTCAAGGTAACGGTACGCTGTGGATGATGCTCCTGCTGCTTATTGGTGTGCTTAAATTTATTCCAAATGTATACTACTCACACAAATTAGGGGATACTTCAAAATTAAATATCCCATAAAGCAACATCCTCTAATTTTGAAAGCAGTGTAGTATGTTCTGCTATAAAATGATGAGGATAGTGTGGTGGGCTGGTAGATCGAAACATTATATAGTTCTAAGAATAGTTTGTACTGTGAATGTTTTGAATTTCTTACAAAAGATTATGCCAATATACAAATCACAACTAAGTTACTATGCCTAAACACGGACCTAACATAGCTCTACAAAAGTAGTTGGTCTGAACAATCCCACATATTAATGTTCGTGAACTTGATACAAGGTTGAACAAAAGAGAAAGTTCCAATTTTAGTTTGGGATGAAATCAGCCATATAAAAGAAGCCATATTTAATGGTTTATACAAGGCTTTTTGTGTCAATGAATAGCCTCGGATGATATTCTGGAACGTATCGTGTTGTGAATCGCTTGCCCGAGGCAGAAAACTCAAAATTCAGTATGCAATTTCTGTTAAATGTATACTTATGCGTGTTATTGGAATCATTTAATAAAATTAAAAAAAATCAGAGCTTCGGAATAGTTTGTACTGTGAATGTTTTAAACAAATCACAACTAAATTACTATGCCTAACCTTGCTCGTACAAGGTTGAACAAAAGAAGTCCTAGAACTGTGATTTAAAATATGTAAAACTGTCTGTTTGAATCGTCAGGAAACACTACAGTGGATGACTTGATGATGAGACTGATGGGAGCAATGGAGATCTTCACAGCCCAGCAACAGGAGGATATCAAAGATGAAGTAAGACACTTCCCTTAACGTTTCCTATTGATAACAGAATAACGTAGCACAATGAACGACGTGAATGTCCTTCGTCCATACAGTCAGTGTAACAAAAGGCCAGAATGCAGATTACTGTATTAGTTTTTTGCACTTGATAAACTACGTGAATGTGCGTTTATCAAGTCATACGGGAGCATATGGAAGAGGAAAGCTTAAGGGACAAAGAGCAACTGTTTGCAGACTCTGAATCGTCCCAGTCATACAGAGCGAAATAATACGTCCCATGAAAACACTTGTTTGTGTGTGTGTTTTACAGGTCTGTATAAAGAAGCTCAATTCAGTAGCTACTTTGGTATCGTCTGTAGAGAGCACAAAGTGAACAGGATGTCATTTCTATATGCTTTTTAATACATATGGTCACTGCTTGCTTTAAATGGCCACTGTGCAAACAAACTAGAACAAAAAGATAAAGACTAAAAGCAAGCGTATGTGTGTGGTGTGGCCATTCAGTGAAGTTGAGAGCTTTTGAAGTACCGCTTTTACCTATTGTATCTGTTTCATATGTCAGAAGGCTGGTCTATAAAAAGAATTTGAACAGCCTTATTAATGGCTCCCCTTTTTTAGTTTTCAGTACCAGCTTAGAATTTTTGCTACACTGTGAGGATCCTCTTAGGTACTTTCACTAAGAAACTGGGTTACTGTTGAATAATTTTTATCCGCATCTTGAAACGTGTTGAAAACTAGTTGTTCACCTAAGAGCTTACACTAACAAGCACACAGGTGTTTTTATTCAGGGGACAGTCTACATAGCACTACAGTGAGTAGTTAGCGTGGGTTTGTCATGCCCTGTAGCTACTTGGTTGATTTAATTAAAGATGACATCTTACTCTTTACAGTCATTGCTCAGTAATGTTTTAATAATAATGAGTAATGAGTTGTACATGGCAATCGTCAAGCGTGAAATGCAGCAGGAAATTTATTTGAAATGTTGCCCTGGTGCTGTGAAAATTGTTAGGTTCATGTTAGAGTTTATCTGGTGAATGATGAGCTGTCCCAAATCTGTCAGCCTTATGCTGTTTGATTCTGTAACACTGATATGCGTGTGCATTAATTGCGACAGTGTTTTGTTGTTTTTTGTATTTTATCTATGCATGTTTGTGTTTCGTAGGCCATATTACCTGTTTGAAATGAACAACTAGATCAGCAGCAATCATAATCCAGTTTTTTAGATTTTTATTGTACAATCTCATATTTAAAAAAAACACGGTATGGAAAATGCATATTTAAAAAAAAAAAGTGTTTCTTACATTTAATTTGCTTTTGATGTTATTGCAGATACTTTAAACCCATGACACATTGCAACAAAAGTTTGAAAAAATCTTTGTAATTTTTTTTCTCACAACACAAAATGCAGTTGGCACCAAGAATACCAAGCAATGTTTCAGGTGTTATTTCCCTCCTGTTCTTAAATGAAAACACGTTTTAATGTGTGCAACAGACCAAGGTTGTTGTATGAGAGACTCTGGCATTTGGGATTGTTGCTGATGACAGTCTGGATGGCCCTTTTTTGTTTTTGGTCCACTAACACAGGTTCCATTTCTTCCAAAAAAGTTCTGTAATACTGACTCATCTGACCAAAATACATATTTTAACTGCATGATGGTCCATCCCAGAATCCTCAGAGTCCAGATAAGGTTATTGGGCATGATTAAAATAAGATTTTTTTTTGCAAAGTAAAGTTTTAAATTTGTTAATATAACTCCACGTTGTAGTGATTGACAAAGGTAAGCCGAAGTAATCCCTTGCCCATGTGGTTATATCAGTTATTGATTAATGACAGTTCTTAATGCAGTGCTGTCTGAGGGATTGGAGATAACTGGCCTTCAGTTTGGCTTGCACCTTGCCCTTTACACACTGACCTTGCTGCAGATTCCTTGAATCATTTGATGATAATTAATTAAATAATTTCAAATCTATTTGGTGGAAATTGTATTTAATCATTTCAATAATTCTCTCCCACATATATTGGAGTTATTCTTCCCAACTTTGCTCCTCAATGCCTTTCATGGATACTGCTTTTGTACCAAATCATCTTCACATGTTGTCATCATCTATTTGAAATCATATCATTTTATTTGTTTTACCCCATTGCTAGTCTAAATTGCCCCCATTTCAATTTAGATTTCCAGGTTGCAGGCCTGAAATATAGGAATGAATTTATATTAATCAACGAACTGAAGTTGAATGGATGAAACACAAAATATCTAAAGTTCAAACTGTCTGCAGTAGAATAAAATTCAAATTAAATGTAGGGAACGCTGTGTTTATTTTTCTATTGGGGTTGTACAATAAATACAGACAAAGGTCAAATGACAGCAAACTACAAATATTTAGTGTTTATAAACATTTTGCTGTTAACACCTTGAGCAAGTCAGTGGCGCACAGAGATCCTATTGATTGCGCTGCTGTCAGTTTAACTTTCCTCAGAGTGCAGTTAAATTCTGACACAGTCTGACACATGAGCGATTTGTGATGGAAACACCCAGCTCGATTTTCCCAGGCTCGACACGGTCTCTCTGGATGTAATTAATGGCTTTGGTTGAATGGAAAAAGAATGTGAAGTGATCAAGAGTGTTATCTGGGTAATGGAGCCGAGGTAATTACTGCAGAAGTCCTCCAGCACATCCTCGATGTGCCACATTTTGTCCAGCATCAGCTGGGAAATAAATTCTAAATTATTTACATTTAACATTGAGCTGAGTTTTTCATGCTGTGAGCAAATTGTGATATAAACCATAATATAATTATAGTTTGCTTACTTTTCTTGTGATTTTTTTTTTTTGTCTTGTGTTAATGATAGTCATAACTGGAATGGAATTAACCATACAGTCGCAACCGACCCTCGGTCACTTGATGGATCATCGATCTCCACACATTTCTGTCCTTCA
>JAVSBV010000113.1:5252474-5263061 GCA_033117975.1 Parotocinclus spilosoma
CCGGAGTACCCGGAGTAAACCCATGCAGACACGGGGAGGACATGCAGACTCCACACAGAAAGGACCCAAGCCGCTCCACGCTGGGATTGAACCCGGGACCTTCTTGTTGTGAGGCAAGCGGTGCTACCCACCGAGGAACCGTGCTGCCCTAGTCAGAACTAGTCAAGTAACAAATTTATTTTATTCATATTGTTTTTATTCCATTATGCAACACAGTTGTGTATGCACATTCCAATGTTTGTGTCTGCCCAGCTGACTCAGAATGACTTTTTGTTTTATCTACATCCACAAAACAGTCTTTTGCATCCATGAACAGCTAACATAACCAGACTGCATTCATCTGTCGGCCAGAATAGCGTTTATTTTTTTTGAGTAATGTGAATCATGTCTGTGGGGTTAGTGGACATAAGGTGATCTTTTAGAGGGAAGCTTTTAAAATCAGTGTAGTTTGTGTAGTGGGAAGATGAGTGTTTTGTTTGCATCGCCGTGAGTCAGACCAAAGCAGTATTGGCTGCATAACGTTTTTGAGTAGGGCCAATGGGCTTCAAAAGCTAAACCAGTTAAGAAAACTGCCAAAGACTAATCTATTGGAGTGAAAATCTCACCACACATAATCCTCCATCTTTAACTAATGATTAACAGGATGAATAGGTATTTAACGCAAAAGTATCAGAATCCCTATTTCACTCGGCAGAAACTTGCCGCTTACTGACCCAGCCAGTCATACGTAATCAGGGTAATTTATTTGACTTGATAATTAAATTAGTTTTTTTACAGGGAAATGTCCAGCGTATAATCTTAATTTGAATGTAGATAATAGTTCATAATTCATGATGCATAACGGGGCGAATAAAAATGTAAATTTAATTGTTAACGTCTTAATCTGACATTCAAGTTTGTTTGGACCACCTGCAATTTGTAGTCCATGTTTATCTACATACTTTTAGTCCCCTTTACTCTGTTTTACATTTACATTTACATCATTTAGCAGATGCCCTTATTCAGAGAGACTTACAACTGATACATTATTACAATTCAAGCAGTTGTGGATTATGGGCCTTGCTTAAGAACTATACTGTGGCAGCTTGGCAGAGGTGGGATTTGAACCGAGGACCTCCAGGTCCAGAGTCCTGTGCCTTAACCGCTAGGACCACTGCCGTGACGCTGATGGGTGATGTGTTGGTGTCTGTTGTACTGGTATGAGTGGACTGGACACAACAGTTCTGCTGGAAGTTTTAAACACCCCAGCATTACTGTGGGACAGAAACTAGTCCACCAAAAATGTATGAAGCATCCTGTGCTGATACCCTATAAGCAGTACCTGACCTGTGGGGGTCCTGACCATTAGAGAACAGAATGTAGAAGTATCTAGAGAAACAGATGGACTACAGTCTGTAATTGTAGAACTACAGTGTGATTAGAACAAGGAGATCAGTGTGAGTATGCAGTGCTAGTAATAAAATGTCACTGCTACTAAAAAAGTATTATCTTAAAATATGTGCCATTTTACAAATTTTATACAAGTTTGGCAGTCAAAGTGAGCTAAGTAAATTGAACAACAATGGATTAAACAGCGAAATGGACTGTCAAAGTAATAAATGCTACAAAAGCACATTGATACAAAAGTACAATGGAGACGAAGAGGAAGCAAATATTTAGTGGTATGTGTGTATTCAATAGCACGTCTTTTCATGAAAGAACACTGGGACCCATCCAATATGGAACAGGTGTGAACAGGTATTTTGCTGATGTGTTAATTGGAGAACATATTTTACCATCCGTGGTCAAATCCTTCAGTGTCTGTACACAGTACAATGATCTCATTATAGACACTGTGTACAAGACAAGACATGTTCTCAATGCTTATAGCTATATACTGACTTTAGCTGTTTAGCACTGTAGCCCCATTTACTGCTTTGCTTATGCCAGCAGAGCCTTCCTCCTCGTTCCGTTGTTTTATGGTTGTAGTTAAGGTTTTGCATACGTTTCCTCGTAGCAATTTTCAATACGTTTCTCTCTCTCTCAACAAGTCTGCGCCCCGTTTGTGCCTCTCATTTATTAAGATAATATTCATGCATTGGTTTCTGCATGAAAATGCATGTGTAGATGCGTTTAAACGATTTAGATTTAATTTTTCAATCCGTCTCTCAAGGTTTTGGATGTGTTTTACTGTTTAAAGTGTGATTCAATTATCTTCAGGTCCATCTGATGTGATAAAACCTTTGCTAGTGGGTTACGGGCTGCTCAAATAGAAAAACGTCAAACAGTTCAAGGGAATCAAAGATACCATGCAGATCATAAAACATTTTTGCATTAAATGACTGAAAATAATCTACAACACAAAGCCTATTTGCATATTACACCCAGTGATGCGGTTGGAGTTTAGTCTGAATACTGTGATATGTATTTGACTGCAACTGTAATTGGAAGTCTGCTAAATGGCAGGAATGTAAATGAAAATCCATGGCAAAGTAACACCCACTTTAATGTTAAGCGACTTAATCTGTTTTCATGCACAGCTGTGCCTCCACTTCAAGCAGAGGGGTGCCCCTTTAAACTCTTTACATTTAGAAAGGGCCACAACATAATTCCTACTATGGTTACAACTCATATTTAGTAGTTAGTTAAGCAGATAAATTGAGTACATGTACAAAATCACCATTCTAGTGTGCACTTCGATAGAACATTCAGTTTGTGGTTCTACAGCATTGTACAGTATCAGCACTGTCGTGCAAATTTACAAGCTGGTGTTGTACAAAATACTGGGACTTGTGGTTGTTTATTGGAACTGTGGACAGCAGTCATTGTCTAAGTTTTATTATTACTTATGCTTATAATTCAAGGCTCCATGAAAAAACCAGGCCAGTAAATATGAGTAATGCCTGTTTTATGATGTGGCCTCTGCCCTCCCAATTTAAACATACAATCACGCCCAGGTCTTCACACTCTCAGTAAGCTTCAGGAAGTATCTGCCCCATCTTTGATCACCCACCGTGCCCTACCATCCTCCTCCGCAATCCTCTATAGCGAAACTCTTTCATAAATCAGAACACAGTTGAGCTTGAAGGCTGAAGAACAGAACTGCCGGCTTTTCATGAATTCAGAAACAATGGCAGGGCCCTGACCGCATTAAGGCAACAGTAGAGTTTCCACTTCTTTATAGCTCAGCATGTCGACACACAGCTGGTTGGCCCCCAACAAACAGGAACTTTTCCAAAAGACACATGCATACAATAGAATAAAAGCCCTCTTGTGTATGCAGTGGAACCCATATGATACTCTTTCAGTCTTCATTAGTTTTTTTTATTTATTATTACTATTTGTAACTCGGCTGCTTTTTCTCTTGTCAGCAATTCAACGGAACAATGGTTCTTCATACATCAAAGCTGAAGCACCTCATAGCTGCCTCGTATTTTTGGTCACACTTAGATGATTTAGATATGCTCTAGCGTCATAAATCGTTTTTTTTTTTTGCCGTGTGATGAAATAAACTGTCATGAATAACTTGAATGGATTTAGTTGTTGACATAATTACAATAGAACTCTGCCTCTTCTCAGGATGAGCGTGAAGCCAGAGAAATGGTGAAGAGAGAGCAGGATGAGGCATATCGCTTGTCTTTAGAGGCTGATCGCAAAAAGGTTTGTCGACGCAACGTTCATTCTGAAACTTGTTTAAATAGCATGGCATCCTGGGGACAAATAATAGCACTCTGTAGTATGACGCGAGGTGTGTTCTTTGTGTTTTTTCTAAGACGTAGTGTATGACTATTTAACTTGTAACTTTTTAAATGATTGTTTCTCCCACAGAGAGAAGCACAGGAGCGAGAAGAGGCAGAACAAGTACGTCAGGAACGAATCAGGAAAGAACAAGAAGAGGAACGAGAGGTGAGGGTTTACTCTAAAGTCAGAAGTAGGACTGTCACTGTAAAGGAAACTAGTACAAGTCTACAAGTACAGTACTTTATCAACAGGTCTATGCTGTTAAAATGTGGTAGCCTATAGAATAATTGAAAGGTATGGTAAATCTGATTCACATTTAAATAATCAGTATCTCACTTTACAGTGTACAGACCAGCTGTAATTATTTTTTTGTTTGACTATGACATCAGTTAGCGTGATGCAGCTTGATCACAAGACAAGAATATAACTTTTTTTTTTTTTTTTTTTTTTTTTTAACAACATACACTCAAGGTGTTGAAATGAAAAGAGAGATGGTTGAGCTGAAAATTTTATTCCCATTGTGAACTCCAAGCACAAATCAGTAAAGTTGGGACAGTATGGAAAATGCAAATAAAGTAATGTAGTGTTTTTTTTACTTTTATTTCATTGCAGACCGTATGAAGCCAATGCATACTCGTTTCAAAACCGTATCAAGCCAATGTACATATATTTCAAAATGAATATGAAGCGATTAAAAAAGAGAAGCATTTGATTTTATTTCATTATAAAAGATAAACAGAAAAGCAAATGAAAAGTCAAATGAGATGCAAACTAAGTTGTTGTGATTAAGTGACAAATTCATGGAGGTGAACAGAGGCATGTCAAACTGGACGAGTGTGCCTGTCGACTGGTTAGTAGGGCGTATGGTCACCCAAGACTGGTAAAATGCACTAACAGTGATGGGGCATATAATGGATCAGACTGTCCAACAGTTCTTGTGGGATCCTCTTTGTATGGGACGGTGGTAGCCTAGCGTTAAAGGTACTGGACTCTGGATCAGAAGGTCCAGAGTTCAAATCCCACCTCTGCCAAGCTGCGACAGTTGGGTCCTTGAGCAAGAGTAACCCACAACTGCTAAGATTGTATCAGTTGTAAGTCGCTCTGGATAAGGGCGTCTGCTAAAGGCTGTAAATGTATTTTGAAATATCCTCTCATTTAGATGAGCAGTGTATTTTATGTTTTGTCTGGTCAGCTTCATTTGTTACTCAACATCCCTTCCTGCATTTTAAGCCTGTAACACTTTTCAAAAAATTTGTTGGGACTATAAATGAGTATGTACCACTTTGGAATGTTGCCATTCCGCGTTCGTCAAAATTCTTCACACTTTCTCTATTGGGAACATGTCAGGACTGCAGTCAGAACAGTTCAGTTTTTGCATCATGTTGTTGATTAAATGTATGGATATCCCTGGAAAAAATTAATGAGTGTAAAAAATTAAGAAGTGTAAATGAACTTTACCAAGGGTACTGATGACCCATGACTGCTTTTATATTTTTTGCTGATAAATATAAGGATGTACCTTTATCTTTGGGAAGGAGCACACAGCATTCTTTTTTTTTTTTTTTTTTTTTTTTTAAATAAGATCTGTAATACTGATTCTTATGACCACAATATGCTTTTCTCGAAATCCTTGGTTTCATATTGTCTGCAATGAAATAAATGTTAGAATCACGGTGTTAATTTCCGTTTGTGTGTTCCATCCTATTTGTGATTTAGTCTTGTATAATGCAGGAGGATTTCCCCCTGTAAAACCCCTGAAAAATTCTTAAATCCCCAGAAAATTTAAAATCTAGAAGTATGGCTGCTTTTGCCCAAAATGAACAGATGAGTCGTGAACATTTCAGCATTATAATGATCCAAAAAAGTCAGGATACATAATTCAGTGCTTGGGTAATATTTGGTATATTGGGCAATAACATTTATCCCCCTTAAAATCTGTGGGATGTGACAAGTAGTGATTCCACACGAGAGGACCTAGAACCCTGGGGGATCTGGGTAGATTAGGTTTTGTAATAGGACTCAGATTCCTTTCACTATATTTTCTAAATTTGTCTATGAGAACACACTGTGCTGTCAAGGCTCTGGCAACAACTGTGGCACATGCTTTTGTTAAAAAAAAAAACATTTATTTCCTTCAATAAAGCTTAGAAAGGTTACATTGCTATTTCAATGTGTGATTGAGTGAATTAGCAAAAAAATAACAACATGTTAACTAAGGGTGCCATTTAATTCTTGAGTTGAAAGTAAAGTGTATGCCTCACATACGATGACACTCTTTCACAGTATCCAGACACTTTATGACACTATGAATAAGGCTTTTGGGTAATTTAAATAATTTTAGTGTTAGTAACTTGACATGCACCTGTCACACACAATCACACGGCTCGTCAGAATAACACTAAGGAAATTGCTTGAGAAAATACCACAGTCTGCATGACAAACTACACCCTGGAATGGTCTGAAATCACTGTGTAATTTCTGCCCCGTGTCTTTAGACTGTCATACCATGACATTTTTGATGTGTATCTGTGTGTAGTCTTTTGTAACAGTCTGTGGACCTTTTTTCCAAATGATTTTTGTTTCATTTCAAAATGAAATATCCCATAATGAAATTACCCCTAGTTTTTGTTAGCAGAGTACATGGATGTTAACATAAACTGTGTATGGAACCAGATGTCACCTACAGTACCCAAATGAGTTTTTAAATAAAAAAGGACAAGCCTTTCAGTAAAATAAATCCTTGACAACTAACATCTGGGGTTTGATCTGTTGGGCTGTTTGGTCATGTGAATTCTAAAATATTAACTAATCCAGAAAGCCAGTGTCCTGCAGTCAGTGAGTTAACTGAAGTTGAAAAGAATTTGACTGTTAGAAGACAATGACTCAGAGCATAGCTCAAAAGAAACCTTGAACTATTTGAATGTGTTAATAGAGTGAATAACTGGATTATTTCATGCCAAAGGTTGTTACGATTTTGTGGTATGTTCATTTCAAATAGTAATGGTATGTTGAAACATATTGCAAAACATATTAAACCATTTAAATTTTAATTTAATTTTTTTTTTTTCTCGAAGAAATCCCAATGTTTTCTTAATACAACTTACAAATTGGGTCAAACCTAGCAAAAATAGTAAGCTTTTAATGGTTCTACTAAAAAATGATTGATTAGAAAATGATAAAGAACTAAGAAAATGCAATCCTGATACCTGTTTCACTATTTGAACTGTTGTGTGTACTTTTTGGGGTGTGCGTGTGCTTGAACCAGATCAATTCAGTTACTCTCCTTGTAAAAGATACATTCATGAAAAGATTCAAATGTAAAACAAACAAAGCTGGGTCTTTAAAATTTTTTCTTCAAAAATTAGTCATATTTTGAAAGATATTAAAAAGATGTATTGAAAAGTAGTAGTTTGTATTTAAGCCACAATCCTTTTCATCCAATCCTGTTTCATCCAAACTCATGTTTTGGCCTGGTCACAGCCAAGACAACTTGAAATGTAACGTGTTTATGTAACGCTTTTTACAGTGAAGCATTGTCTCAAAGCAGTTCTACAAATATGTAGGACTGAAGCCCTAATCGAAGCCTAGGGTAACAGTACCAAGGTGAAAACACCTAATGTTATAAGAAAGTAACCTTGGGAGGACAAAGACCAAAAAGGGACCTTGGGCAGCCTAGATGATATGTAGAATTTTTTTTCCAAGTTACCTTATTAAAAGGTTTAGAATCATAGTTTAAATAAACAGAAACTAAATTAAAATGAACAGGGAACATATGTAAAAACAGCATAGTAAATAAATAATGAATAAACATTTATATATTGAGGATAGTACAATATTATGAAGAGTATGATACTATAAAATATAGAACATAAGACTGTGTGTGTGTGTGTGTGTGTGTGTGTGTGTGTGTGTGTGTGTGTGTGTGTGTGTGTGAAACTTTTTAATAAGTAGTTAATTTGAAGGTCAGTCAGATTTTTTTTAATGAATGAAATGACAATCAGACCTAAGTAGATGCATTATGGTATTATATTTTATTATAGAACAAAGATATCAGAGAGTGATCTTCAAAACACAATTATGAGAGCATATCATGATGTGAACAAAAATGCAAAAAAAAGTTTTAGAGGAAAGTGCTACAAATTGATATCTAAAATTTTGGAAGCATTAAGTCTGATGAAAGAGAAAATGCTCTCCAGCAAATAAACCTTATCCCACCTGTGAGGCATGGTTGTAGTAGTGTCATGTTTTGCTGCATCTAGGCAAGGACAAACCAATGGCTTTTAAATGGTACCAGCAAATTCTAAATGGCAGATATCTGTCTGTGAACTGAAAGAAAAAGTGGGTCACTCAGTCATGACAAAAACCCTACACACTTACTAACACAAGTAGGCCTACACAAGTAGAACGCTTAAGTTTTATAATAGTTGATGTTTTAGACATGTCTGACCTTAAATCCAATAGAAATGTCATTGAAGACATTCATGTAAGGAAACCTACAAACATCCCAGAGTTGAAGTTGATCTGTACGAAGTAATAAAATTCCTCCAAGCTGATGTGCAGGAATGATCAACAGTTATTGCTGAACATTTACAGCATTTAGCAGACGCCCTTATCCAGAGCGACTTACAATAAATACAGACTTCCTGTTCAAGCAATGGTAGGTTAAGGGTCTTGCTTAAGGACCAAACTGTGACAGCTTGGCAGAGGTGGGATTTGAACCCATGACTATCAGGTTCATTCAGGTCCAGAGTCCAGTACCTTAACCAGTCCCAAGGGCTGGGTGTCACACCAGATACTGAAAGTAAAGATCGCCACATTCTTTTCACTAATTTACAGACTTTATAGACTAGTGGAATTATTGGATCACTATTTGATCATTTAATCAATAAATAATTTACAATTTATTACTGCAACTTGGTTAGTTGGGTTCTCCATTTCTACTTTTAGGACTTTCGTGAAAGTCTGATGATGTTTTAGGTTCATAAATGTTCAAATCCCACTTTAGCATGGTATTAAAAACGAATTAAATAGCACATCCCATGTTTATTTGTATATAATGTCATTAATCCGAGGCGGTCACTTGGCGCTTAATTCGTTTATGAGTGGTGCCCCTGTTGGAACTGTCCCTCGCTTTAAACCGGATCAGGACCCCTTCTTCTTCCAGTATCCTGGCGCTGCAAATCGGAGTTGGCACTGGTACAGTGTTGCCGAACTTTGAGTAGTCCACCGCGTACATGCCATCGTCCTCAGACACGGTGGGTACGAAGCGCTCGCCCCACCGGATCTCTTCGGACACGTAGGAAGTGCGCGCCTGCGTGGTGATGCCAGTGGTCTCGACCACGCCCTCCAGAATCACGATCACCTCGATGTTCTCCCGTAGCAGATCCTCAGCGGAAAAGTCGTACAAAGGGCTGCTTTTGTCGATCACGTGGCTGATGGTGAGCGGCGACACGAGGAAGATGCTGCTGCCACCCACAGGATTGTCCGTCTGGATGTCGATCTGGTCCAACGGCAGGAACTCTCCCTCGTCTGTGGTGCTGTAGCGGACCAGCTGCATGCGCACCGTGGCGCTGATGATCATACTCTTGCGCAGATCGCCGATGCGCACCATGAAGCACAGCTTGCCGTTCCTCAGCGCGACCACCGCGTGCTTACTGAAGATGAGCGTCTCAGCGCGCCGCCGCGCTTGAGCCGTCTTCATAAAGATGCAACCGAGCATAATTGCGTTGATCAGCAGACCCACTATGTTCTGAACGATCAGCACCACGATGGCAGACACGCACTCCTCCGTGATCATGCGGCCACCGAAGCCGATAGTAACCTGCACCTCTATAGAGAACAAAAAGGCTGAGGAGAACGAGTGGATCTGCGTCACGCACGGGATAAAGTCTTCACCCTGCGCGTCCAGGTCTCCGTGCGCGAACGCAACCAGCCACCAGATCATCCCAAACAAAAGCCAGCTGCAGAAGAACGACATGGTGAAAATAATCAGGGTGTAAAGCCATTTCAGATCCACCAGTGTAGTGAAAACGTCCTGCAGGAAACGTCCCTGTTCGCGGATGTTTGTGTGTGCTACGTTGCACGCTCCGTTCTTGGTTACGAAGCGCGATTTTTTCAGTTTCGTCTTGAATTTGGGCTGCAGGACGTCCTCTGCCAGCCGGGTCAGGACATAGTCATCTGGAATGAGGCCCTTTTGGGAGAACATAGCTAGTGTGTACCATACTACAGCATCCACGCGTAAATTAAGTTAGTTGCGGAGCTCCGCTTAGGCTGTCCGAGCAGAACTTTCTTGGGTTGCCAGATTGAAACCGTCGAATCATACGATTTTCTTCAACTGTGTAACAGTTCAGAAACATATATACACCGTTCCAAAACATTGTTGTCCAGTTTTAGTCCAGTAAAATAGACACATTACAAGAGAAATTACAAATCAATCTGCCAAGACCC
The DNA here is from genome assembly GCA_033117975.1 of Parotocinclus spilosoma. NCBI lineage: Eukaryota > Metazoa > Chordata > Actinopteri > Siluriformes > Loricariidae > Parotocinclus > Parotocinclus spilosoma. Next base: position 5,262,642 of record JAVSBV010000113.1, read on the forward strand.
TTACCCATAACAACTCATACCTCAGCTTAAAGTATGTGTGCCAACCTTGCTCATTAATCAAAGAGGTGAAGTGCTAAACCCAGCCCTATGTTTCTCAGCTGCTGCTGTCTGTCATTCCTTGCAGCACATTTCTGGCAGCTATTTTTTCACTCCCACTTGGCTAGAAGATACAGTGCATCCGGAAAGTATTCACAGCGCTTCACTTCCACATTTTGTTACGTTACAGCCTTATTCCAAATTGTATTAAATTAATATCTTTCCTCAAAATTCTAAAATACCCCATTATGACCATGTGAAAAAAGTTTTCTTGAGAGTTTAGAAAATGTATTAAAATAAAAAAAAATAAGAAATCACATTTACGTAAGTATTCACAACCTTCGCCATGAAGCTCAAAATTGAGCTCAGGTGCATCCTGTTTCC
>JAVSBV010000113.1:5268711-5285363 GCA_033117975.1 Parotocinclus spilosoma
TGTGTGTGTGTGTGTGTGTGTGTGTGTGTGTGTGTGTGTGTGTGTGTGTGTGTGTGTGTGTGTGTGTGTGTGGTGAAAAGTGTATCCAACGGTGCAGTGAGTTTGCAGAGTTGAGCACAGAAAGACTGGCAGTGTTTCTGACTGTGAACACAGTGCCCAAGTTTAATCCTCCTCCTCTCTCTCCCTCTCGCTCGTTCTCCTTGCTCTAATTAAAATCATCTCTTGCACAGACTCTCCGTCCTTCCCTCAGGATTAGAACGTGCAGCGCTATTGCATTTGTAATTCAGCACAAATGTTTAAACTTCGTCTCTCCTCGTTCTCTTCTCCCTCTTTTTCTTTTTTTCACACCCTGAACCAAGCTAATTGCCAGCAATGAGAGAGTGAATAAACAGAGAAGAGGGGCTGTGAGAGGGGAGGGACAAAGACACGAATGGTCGAATGCTGTTGTTTCTCTAGCTGTCCGTGTTGCAGAGGGGCTTGTGCTTTGTCAGGTTCTGTTTGTTCTTTCCTTCTCTTTGAGCACCTGCCCTCGTTGGGGGAGAGCTTGAGGAGGGATTAGCAGTAGCTTCTGCATTCTCCATCTATTCATATGCTCTTTAATGCATTGCCAGAGTTCCATAGGCTCCACAAGCTATTCAGACGGTCCTCAATCACATGGCACAACGTGGCACCAGGCCGTCAGGTTGACTCTGACAGTTGGTGTAACTCTCAAGCTTCTCGCTGTCCGTTCCTTGGTTGCCTGGTCAAAGCATTTAGTTTTCAGCAGTCGTGCTCACAACGTTATAGGGATGTCGCTTCGTTTGAATGTCTGTTTTAAGTTTCACATTTCTGATGCTGCTGGCCTGGCTTTCTGTTGGTGTGTTTAGATTGGCCCCTCGCCTGGCATGTGTAGAGCCTCTCCCTCAGCCGTGCTAAAGGCCAGCCAGGAGGCAGTGCCATGTGCTCTGCCAGGGAATGACTTTTCATCCTGTGACCCCTGGTTTAGCCCTGCACCAGCTTCTGCTAACGCTAACACCCCTGCTACCCTCCTGCAGCCTGATAATGATCTCCCACTGCTTTCCTAATTGGCCAAATAAACACTTCACAACACGCTGTTAAGTCAGACCTGGCTATTGGGTTTTAATTAATGGTGAAGGGCCCTAAATGGCTTCATTACAATCGCGTTGTTTCAGCTGCATGTTTTTCTCTGTTTTGAAGCCAATATATTGCCTGTGCACTGTTTATTTACCCTGACTCCCTCGCAGTGTATGGACCGGTCCTTTTGAGTCCCACTAATGAACTGCAATATTTAGCTGACTGCCTTTTGAAGTGGTGATTCCCGACTAAACAAAGCTAGAATTGCATCACTGAGAGCTCAGCTGCCATGCTCATTGTTAATTTAGTTTAAATGTTTTGTGCACTTCATCTGTGCCATTCTAATTTAGTTTGTTTTTAGCTCTAGTAAGCCTCTGGTAGGTTTGCTCTGTAGCCCCGTCTTCATAACATCCACCTGCTTTATTGTGCAAGAACGGCATTGTGATTTTAATTAGTTTGTTCTGTTCTATTGACCTTGGTAATCCTTAAACATTCTTTTACTGAAATTAATTTTGCGACTTTGGCAGCTGCACGTGGTCCTTTTTAATTCCTGCCGCAGGTAAGCTGTGTCACCGCTGGAAAATTAAAGTCTAATGTTAAACTAGTTTCAGAAAGAAGCTTGTGGATGCAAATATTCACCCTCATGATTAGAATGTTTTGTGCATTTGTGTGTATATTCTAGATATCGAAGATATCACATGTTACACAGAGAAATTAGAAGCTGTGAATTGGCTCCTACCGAGTTGAACCTAATTAAACTCTATCAATGTAAATTAAACTCTGCAGGAGTTATGCGCACCAACGAATGTCAATGTGAAGTATAATAATACAAGAGAGATGATTTTTTAAAAGAATCTGGTCATCACGTTATTCATCTTAGAAATTTCATATGCACATTAATAGAAAACTGTTAACCAGTGTTGCTTTTACTTTTTAGACACCCTAAACAATTAAGTCCCACTATAACATTTTTATTGTGTGTTGACGTTTGGCGGCATACAAAAGGCTCCTATGAATTGATGTAGCATGAAGCATTCATTGGTTTTCTGAAAGTCGCTATATAATTCAACTTATTATTTACATTTACATTTACATTTACGGCATTTAGCAGACGCCCTTATCCAGAGCGACTTACAATTCAAGCAGCTGTGGGTTAAGGCTGTGGGTTAAGGCCCTTGCTCAGGGACCCAAATGTGGTAGCTTGGCGGAGGTGGGATTTGAACCCTGGACCTTCTGGTCCATAGTCCAGTACCTTAACCACTAGGCCATCACAGTCCCACAAAGGTGCTTTGACCAGGAATCAAACCCAGGTATCCCGCATGGCAAGTGAAAATTCTACCACTAAACCACCAATGCCTTTATTATGATGTAACGTGGATAAAATTTGAGCTCCTTGTGCTTCCTATAAATCTGAAAACATCCTCTTATGTACATTAATATTGTTTAATGGATTTGTAATAGCGTTTGAATTTGATCCAATTCTGCTGTTTTTGAATATATAGCGTTTATTTATATGCAGTACAACTCCATTATTGCATATAGTGCATTATACAGTGTGGATTTTCTGCAAATTTGGAATGGATTAATTCGAGTTTTAATTCAAATTATTGTTTATTGAATTCAATCCAATTTTATTTGTATAGTGCTTTCACAATTGGCATTGTCACAAAGCAGCTTTACATCGATATATGAACAATTGTCGCAAATTGGATTCTATTGTCCCTAATGAGCAAGCCAAATGGCGACAGTGGAAAGGAAAAACTATCTGAGATTAAAAGAAAGAAACCTTGAGAGGAACCAGACTCAGAAGGGAAACCCATCCTCATTAGGGTAATAAAAATAATTAACATTATATATTAAAACATTTAAATGGAAATATGCAATATGTGTATGTAGAGATGGGAGAGTGAGCACCTTCGGCATGGCTGGTTGTTCCGTCTGATATCATCTCCCACAGCAGGGTCACCATTGGAGAACCTCGGCAGAAAGAGGAAATTAATTAGACATTATCTTTGGTTACTTTAACATATGAAGGATTAAAACTAAACTGGAACCAGAACTACAAGCCAAACTAAACAAAGAAAACTAGTAACTTGTAGGGAACATGTACCACTTGATCGAAGTTTGCGAGGTGGATCATAATATTCTAATAGCTCAGTCAGATATTGTGGAGCAAGACCATTTTGAGCTTTATACGTTAATAGTAGAAGTTTATACTCAATGCGGGATTTAACAAGAAGCCAATGAAGTGTAATTGTTATTGGAAAACTCCTCTCGGAAATCTTACTAACGACAAGTACCTGGGTACCACTATCCTAATTTGACTTACTTGGTGTCCTGTGTGCAGTATGTAGCTTAGCCTGAAGTAAGCAGTGTTTTTCCCCACGTGTTTTTCACCCGGTTTAACACATTACGTTATGTGAAAAAGAACACTGACAGAAATGGATCTTGACCAGACCTTACTATAGCCATTATAATGTAAAACTGCATGCAAATAGGAAAATGCGTCAAAAATAAAACTAGAGCTAAACACTTTCATCTGTTAGCATCCCTAATGCCACTGAGTCCAAAGCCTGAACTGTTAAACACATGCTATACAGTTTTAAATAATAGCAATTCACAATTATAGATATTACAGTAATGTGTTGTAGCCACAACACTTAAGACCTGATATTTTGTCTGACAGAAGCCAAAAATGCACTTATAGTATTACAAACTAAACTGAAGATCAGCCAGATGAAGCAGAGTGAATGTGAACCAGTTTATCTTTTATATTTTATATTTTAAAGGTGATATTATACAGGTAGGGGAGGGGGTTACAAACACGAGTAACACACAGAAGTGTCTCAAAACTGACCAAGTTAGAACAGTCTCTAGTCCAAACCTGTGGTAATGAACAAGCGGGCACACAAGTAAGAAAGTGAGCTTTCAGTTTAATGACTGGCTTCTGCGCTTGAACTCAGGAAATCCAGACGACGTGTCCAAAACTGTCTAGTCACCTATTATAATAAAATAAAATCTGGGCCATTAAAGCAAAGAGATGTTGATCAAATGTATGTTAAATGGGGGAAATACCTGAATTGATCTAAAATTTGTCCAAGTTTTCAGCTTTTGTAAGACTTTGAAGCATGAGGGTTACATGATGCCTTGAATAATAGGATGGTGGTTATTTTCTTCTAATAGTCCTATGTAATTGCTTTCTGTGTTTGGCCCTCACTAAGTTTTCTGGGTCTGTGTGGTCACCAGGGTAGCTGCCTGTCTTGTTTTAGTCTTGTTTTTGTTGGCCTGTGTGGGGCCGTTCAGGATGAGTTTGTTAAAGGTTTAGTGGGATTACCTGCCATCAACATCATCCGAGCCTAAAGAAAACAACCAGCAGTCATTCAAGAGACACTTCACTCATACAGCAACTTATTTCCTTTTTAATATCCCTTAACAGGATTATAGAGGAATAAAGCAGTCCAGCCTGAAATAAGCTCGCTTCATATGTTTGCTCTTTGTGAGTTTGTGTGTGCCTTACACTGCTATGATCATTGTTACCTAGATTAGTCTAATATAATTGATGATGACCGTGCCGTAGGCTCAGGAGAAACAAACAATCTGTTTTAATAGGAGCGAGGTTGAGAGAAGCGAGGAGAAACGTGACAGACACATAAATATGGGAGAGGAAAGCAACAGCTTTGTTTGTTGACAGATGCTTCTGCTCTTATGGTCTGTTAATTGGATAACAATGTAAACAATCACCCATGGCATCTGTCTCTTGCCATAGAGCGACACCTTGTTTCGCTCCTTTTTCCTCTCTTAAAGAGAACAGTCATCAAAACACCGAACCACACCTGTGCCACCCTTTGCCATCATTTGCATGTACCTGATGCTGGGGTGTTATAGCAGCATTTCGGGTTCGTTTGCGTATGCGGCATTTGTGAAGTGGTACGCAGGAGGAGGGAGAGAAAGTGCGTGGAGTTTTAAAAGCGCCATCTTGACTCGCATTCTCTCCTCCCTTGCCACGTTGCCAGTCTGTGCTGGTGTTGTCCCACCCTTCTTCTACTGTTGAGTACCAACCCCTCCCAGTGTTGCACTGCACCCTCAGGTCATGGTAAGAAACAAAGGCCAGCACTCACACCCTCAGATGAGTTTTGGGGGCAACAGACCAAATGTGCTGTTATTGGTTTGCCATCACCCGTGTCCCCAGAGAGCCTTTACTGCTGCCGAACCACTTTGATCTTCCCAGCATCCTTCAGGTCTGCACTGAACAGCAGCTCTGCAACAACTGCTCCCAAAAATGAGGGGATATCTCATTATGGCATATTTCATTTTGGAGTATCCCCTCATTTTGTGAGCAGTATAAATTCTGTTCAGAGCATCTGTCGTATAAGAGTGCTCTTTACCAAAATAAATGGGGACTGTTTGACTGTGGTAGCCAAAAAAAATGTAATCTTACTTTAAGCAGTTACTTTTACTTATAACCAGCAGTTCATCTCCATGCATGCTCTAAACGGGATGCCTGATTATGGGGCTCAATGCTGCAACACTGTGGGATAATGTTAGCTTTTTGCCCACTAAAGTTGCCAAATCTATAGAATGGAACAGCTTGCATGTAGAAAAAAGGTTCCATGCTTCTGGTTTCATGATTCATGAAGTACTCACGCTAAAAGTACGGTTTAATTTAATGGCCGGTGGCTCGGTGGGTAGCACTGCTGCCTCACAATAAGAAGGTCCCGGGTTCAGGGCGGAGAGACTTTCTGTGTAGAGTCTGCATGTCCTCCCCGTGTCTGCGTGGGCTTACTCTGGGTACTCCGGTTTCCTCCCACAGTCCAAAGACATGCGTGTTAGGTTATTTGATCATGCCAAATTGGCATTGACTTGTGTGTATATATATGTGACTGGTGTCAAGATGAACTTGTGTATGGATATAACCTTGTGTGTGTCGCTTACATGGCCACTGATGCCGATAGCGACGTAAAGAATCCAAATAAATAAATAAATAATTTAATGGCTGATTAATACAAGTTAAATATTTAAGCATTTGCAGACATTAAGCACAGGCCGTCAGAAAAATCTAAATGACGTCAAATGAAAATTGCACCAACCTTTGCAATTATGAGTGAACACAGACTGAATTGGGCTATGTGAGAACTGTATATTTGATTCATACATTAGTCATTTTTTGCCGTCTGTCAAATAAGTGTCAGGCATATCATGCTTTCCCTTACATAGGGTCAAATAAGTACATTACTGTATTTTCCGAAATTATTGGAAATTTCCATAATTTAGTATTGTGATATATTTATATATATATATATATATATTTTTTTTTTTTTTTTTTTATTATTATTATTATTTTTTTTTTTTATTTATTAATATGCACTACAGTATTGAAGGAGTGATTTTTTTTAAAAGTGTTTGGGAAGTAGCATGTCCCAGATTTGCTGCTCAGAGTCCACTGTGTTAATTGCTGGTGGGGGTGAGACCAGGAGGTCTGAAGGGCTTGGAATAGATGCATTAATCAGGCTGCATTTAATACCCTGTGCTGAGCATCATGTGATCAAGCAATGTGGGACACACAGGTGTGAACACAGAGCCTATGTAACAGGAGAACTATTGGCTATTAGTTCACTAAAGACGCACATACGCACACGTTGTGTTGTCTCCAGCTACTCACAGTGATAGTGAGTATATCTGCAGCGTTGCTTTTCCTCTACAGTAAGCAAGCATCATACAGTAAAGCAGCCCATCATAATGTTTGCCTCATCCAGGTTAGAAGGGAATAATGTGTTAGGTCCACCATGTGGTCATTTCCCCCTCTGACTGTTTGTTTTGGATTGGCGTGTGTGTAATAACAAACAGGGACGATCTCGGAGGGAAACTGGACACTCTGTGCTCACGGTGATGTGATCAGCTTACAGCAGCTCTGGTTCATGATTTCAGAGGCGCAGACCCCACACAGCGCACACCTTAGGCCACACACAGCAGGCCATCAGCTACACACATTTAACAAATAGAAAGTGGCCCGTGCTCTTTTGAAGTTGCCCATGTTATTAATGAAACTCTTGTCTAGTACGGAAGTTACAGCTCCAAAACCAAATCGTACATGGTTTGTATTGTTTACTGTTGTGGTAATGTGTATTCTCTCTTTGTCGCCAGATAACGCAGTTAGATCCATCATGGACTTTGTTGGAAGCCAAACTCTTCCCTCAGGAGACCCTCTTTCTGGAGGCCAAAGAGTAGGACTGACTCTGCGTCTGGACAATTTACACGAACGGTGAAGAACTTTAGCATGGTGTCCCCACAGAGCAGACACACAAACACACACTGACAGAACATGAATACTGAGTGTATGTTATACACACTGAAGCTTTCACAAGCACAGAGATACTTACACTCACACAACTGTCATTTTTTCTTCACCCACTTACGATCAAAAACAGCCAGCAGGAGACACGGAATTGCATCCTGGACATGGACGACCCACAATGGCTGTTTTTTAGACCCGATTTGTGTTAAATGGGACAAACATAAATAAATAAATAAAATTAAAAAAAAAAAAGAAAACAAGCAGAGACATTTCATGAAGAACTCTAAGCTATTTCTTTTCTTTTGCTCCACTTGCCCCTTTCTGGACTGCCAGTTGTTTGCAACTTTTCCTTGCTGAAGATGAGAACTAATTTTATTCATAAATGCTTGAAAAACTGGTTTCTCATGGTCGAATTCTCTCTCCCTCCTTCCCTTTTTAAGTTTGATGCTGTAGTAGTTTTAGTTTGATACATTGTATAAAGTACATATGAAAATGTGACAATTTCATGGTGCTTATTTTTTTGGTGGCACTGTGGAATTTGGTAACATTAAAACAGTCTAGAATTCGCTGATGAGTTTGGTTTGGAAAATCAAATTTCTTTTATGTCAGTCATTCACAGTTGGTTAGAGGATTTGGGTTTTCTACATTACTGTGCCTTACCGTATAGCAAAGCTTCTCAGCCGAGTGCAGCCCAAAGTTCTGATAAAATGCTTTCTAAAAATCTGACTGGATCACAGTGCTGCTGTATGCACTCACAAATGGCTTAGGTACACCTTATTTCTACATTCACTGTCCATTTTCAGGTTTATCTCCCATTTGAAACCACTTTGCAGTTCTAGAATGATAAACTATACTCAGTCTTTTTCTGATGTGATGGTAGTGTTTTGAGCTGTCTCAAGTGGATAAGATGCAGCAGTGCTGCTGGAGTTCACCGTGTTCACTCACTGTGTACTCACAATTAGAAACATCATAATAAGTTAGAGACAGTAGCTCATCTGATGTGTCACAGTTTGTGTTGGTCATCATCTAATTCTTCTTCAGTGCTTACAGGATTACAGGATGCTGGTGGTTGGATATTTTGGCTGATAATGGCATGTCACTGGGGGTGTTTAAACACTGACCTGTTTAAAAACACAAACAGCAATGTTTGATCCACTTGTACCACCACGACATGTCACTGCAGTGCTGAAAATGGTCTACCAACCAAATAGTACCTGATCCATGGTTGTCCTTTGGGGATCAAAATCGAAAGCATTTGATTTTATTTCATTTAACAAGATCATCAGAAAATAAAATAAAAAGCCAGAGTTGATCAATTACACAAAGTGGATGCAAAGTCCAACTATCGTGATTGATAGTAAGTGATATATTTATGGGGGTGAACAGAAGCATGTCAAACTGGGCGAGAGGGCCACATTGATACTTCAGTAGGGTGTATGGTCACCCAAGACTGCCAAAACACACTGGCAGTGATAAGACATGGACAGAATCAGATTGTCCAGCAGTTCTTGTGAGATTTTCTTCGTGTTCATTTTGAAATATGCCTTCATTTTTATGAGCATTGTATGTAAACTTGTGGCCAAATGTTTTAAGAATGTGAAAAACACAATTTGTGCCAAAGTTTGCCCCCTACGTTTTTTTTTTGTTTTGTTTTGTTTTTTTTAAACCTTGTGCCAGATGTTTTTATGGTATAATTAGTATACATTAGGACATTATAATATGGTATAAAAAGTACAATTCTAAGCATTCCATACATTTCTTAACTTTTTATTTACATATACATCCAGTTTAAACAATTACCTCCTGTGTTGAGCCTCCTTCTTTAAGACATAAGATATCAGCTTCTGGGCAAAATCCTAAATGATGGCAACCTGATGCCTAATCATCGCTTGGAATCGATCAAAGTTTTTGGGTTTTGTGTTTGTCCATAATCTTTTGAGGATTGACCACAAAATCTAAATGTTTTATTCACAAAGACACGTTTATCACCTTCACCTTGTGACATGGTGCTCCATGATGCTGAAAAATAAAGCATTGTTCATATCCAAATTGCTCCTGGATTGGTGGGAGAAGTTGCTTATTCATGGAAGTGTTCTTAGGAAAAATTTTGCGCAAACCCACTTTATCAGAGAAAATAACATTACCCTAGTCCTCTTCAGTCCAAACTCTAAACGTCCTGCAGAATGTCAGTCTGTCCTTGATGTTTTTCTTGGAGAGAAGTGGCTTCTTTGATGCAATTTTTGACACCATGCCATTCTTCAAAAGCCTTTGTCTCACTGTGTGTTCAAACAAACAACCAAGCAGCAGTGTCCTTGCCTGTGAAACCCCTTCTGATGCGATGCAATGATGACTTCACCTTTCCCGTTATAGGTATCCATGGTTAACAAAAGAACTTGAAAGCACCACTACTTTTTTTAAAGCAACCTGCTCTTCTGATCTGATCTGGATGACAAAGTAATATCAGCTAGGTAACGAGATCATCACTGAAATTATGTTATACGGTTATTTTGTAGGGCTGAAACGCAGTCCCTGGAATACAGTAATTTTTGTGATAAGGTCATTTTCATGGCAGGGAATGACTTTGCCATTAATTGCAATTAATCTGATCCCTCTTCACAAGTTAATACATTTACATTTACAGCATTTAGCAGACGCCCTTATCCAGAGCGACTTACAATCCAAGCAATGCCTTGCTCAAGGACCCAACTGTGGCATAGGTGGGATTTGAACCCTGGACCTTCTGGTCCATAGTCCAGTGTCTTACCCACTAGGCTACCACATTAGTAATACACACTATTAATACTGTGCTGAGTAATACAATTTGTCACCATAAAAACTGAAGCAGTTTATGAAAACAAATGTGTACCATTTTCAAAACTTTTGGCCACAACTGTAGATCAACAGATGGACTACAGTTTGTAATTGTAGAACTGCAAAGTGCATTCATATGGTAAGTGGAACTGATCAAATGGACATTGTAGAAAAAAGGAGGTGTACCTAATATAGTAACAGGTTTTTATGGAAGCAGAACCTTAAATGGAACCTTTTTGGTTATGTCCTATAACTACATGAACTATTCTGTCTTTTAGAATAACTTTTTTGTATGTGTACACAAATGGACGACCAAAGGCAGAGACAGAGCAATTTAGGGGCGTTGGAGCGTTGGTTTTTTTTTTTATCCCTTCCCAGGAAAGAAGTGTCACTGCATATATCAGTTTGACCATGGAACATTTATAACCTATTTCTGAATGACACTGCCCTCACCCAAAGAACAGGAGGGACCATGTTATTTTGTTTTGTTCTAGTCAACATCTTTGGGATTTTGGACAGATGTTAGACATCACTTTCCCACTCCGTCACAACACCAACTGAAGGAATATATTTTGGAAGAATGGTGTTCAGGTTTCTTGTACCAAGGTTCATTCAAGTTCTGTGGTGGCTCATGATAGCCCAGACACTAACCAACACACTTTGCTCGTACTTCTTTTGTCACCCGTCTGTTTATTTGCAGTAATGCTGGAGAGATCAGGGAAATATGCCCATATGAAAATCAAACAATTGGATGGATAAAAATTATTCACTGTCTTGTATTTCAGCTGTGTTTTGCAGACTTCTGTCTATTATCTGTCACAAAGGCTAATTTTTCTTGTTCAGCTCAGAGATTAAAAGCTTACTGCACCATCTGCAGCACTGTTCATCGCACAACATCCCAGAAAAAGTTTGAGGAGAAAAACGAGCCGAGTCCACAGCCTGTTTCAGCGATCACGCATGGAGATTAGAGAGGTTGGCGAAACATGTTCAGACAGTCTACATTTATCCATTGCACAGAGCAACTGTATTTAACACCTGCATAGTTTGGATAGATTCACTTCCTAAGCAGTAGAAAACTGTTGTCCATTACTGGGACAAACATGCCATATAACCATGTCTCAGTAGAAACATACTTGGTGTCATATTATATTTAATACAATATATCATTGTAGCATCCTAATCTTCTGTTTCATTTAAGTCAAACAGATACAACAGTTATTTCTAATTGTCAGACCTATAGTCTCTATCGTTGTTAGGACTTGATGGAACGTGGTGGCTTGGAGACACCAGCGTAAAGCTGTGTCTCCTCACCACTATTTAAATCTCCTATTTAAATTGCCTCATGGTAGCTTCAAAGGATCATTAGCTCTTGCTAAATGACATTTTTTATGTTTTGTGTTTGTTACCAAAATACACAAAACATAATCAATCCTGTGCTTCAGCTGTGCAGCAGCAATTTGCTGTATTTCCATTATTTCCACCCGACCTTGACCTGGTCGTGCCTTTTTGGACATTTCAGGTGTCACGTACGTTATATGGACAAAATTATTAGGACAAAAACCAATTAATCATTCAATTTTGGTGTTTTGTTCTGTCCCACAGGTGCATACAAACAAGTACCTAGCCACGCATTCTGGCTTTACAATCATTTGTGGAAGATTTGGTAATTCCAACGAGTTTGAGAATACCACAGTTGCAACAAGTCATATCTTGATTTTCCACAGTGCACTGTTGAGTGATATTATTATAAAGTGGAAGCATTTAGGAACCACAGCGACTTAGCCAAGCAATAGTAGACCTTGCAGATAACACAATAACCGCAGAGCTACCAACCACTGGCATTAACATCAACACAAAAACTAGTACAAAAGCTTTATATAAGTCTAAATGTGTTTCTTAAGTCCTAATTAGCCACACTGGCCATGGACTCTGGGTCAGTGGAAATGTGTTCATATCACGTTTCTCTACCTGGATTTCTATCCTTTAAACCTAATCTTGTAACACACTGGTTTGTCTTAAATTACATTATTTATTAGATTTTTGTTGCTTAAGGTCCTGCAATAATCCCATCTCAGCTTAGAAACTCTGAGTATGTTGTAACTGAAGATGTCCTCCAATATCTTTATATTTGGGCCGGTGCCATTTTCTTTCTGGGTGCGAGTGTCATTCCAGTGCAGTGTCAGCTCTTCTCTTTTAGTTCTCACGCAAGGAATTCAGTACTTAATTTGCTCACTGAATCACCTGTACAGCAGGTATTTTACCCTAAGAAAACACTTCCCTCTTCTCGCTTCATCAACTTTCCCTTCACTGATTGCACTCATCTGTGCTGGAGTCATATGAATACAAAATTCAGTGTTGCTCTTCGGGATGATTTTAAATTTTTTGTTTGATGTTAAAAAAAATACTCTCAATGGCCACTTTATTACGTACACTTACACTATATTAGGTACATCTTGCTAGTAAAACGTTGAACCACCTTTTGCTTTTAGAACTGCCTTTTGCTCAGAAAAATTCTAGGACATTTCATTGTCATTGAAACATTGCATTTGATTGTATTTAATTAAACAAGATAATCTGAAAAGCAAATGATAACTAAAAGAAAGTTGTTTCTATTACGCAAGCAGATCCATACATTGTCTGTTAAGTAGGGTGTATGGTAACCCAAAACTGAAAAAACACACTGATCGTGATGGGACAGTCTCATTTTAAAATATTCCTCTAATTTTTGTCAGCAGTGTATTTGTGGCAGAGATTCAGCAAGGAGATGTTTCCTCAATTATTTTAATCCATATTCACATGATGATAGCATCACAAAGTTCGTGATGTGAATCTCATAATCCGCCACATCCTCTGTTGTCATGTTCAAGAAATGACTTTGAGAGAATTTGAGCTTTGTGGTATGCCACATTATTATGATGGATGTAGCCTTCAGAAGATGGTACACTGTGGTCATAAATGGATGGGCATGGTCATCAAAAATACTCAGGTAAGCTGTAGATTTTAAACAATGCTCAGTTGTATTAAGGGGTTCAAAGTTTCAGATCTATCCAGTTTAGCATCAATATCCAGCAGGTCATCTTCACCAAGGATACTTGCCTAAATGCATTTGGTTTCTGCCATGTGATTGGCTGGTCAGAATTGTGTTAACGAGCAGATGAACAGCTGTACCTCAAAGTGTCCAGTGAGTATGTGTGAATGTGTTAATATTTCTAAATATTATAATGCTATAATGCTAAACTGTGGTCAGGTCATCGAAATTCTGCTCTTGTCTGGTGTGGTTCAGAGGAGAAATGCACAGACTTTTCCTGCTGCATTGAGAACTGGTATGTCATGTCTGCGTGCAAAGGTGGCGGGTGATACCTCGTAGACTACTCTGTCTGTCATAATGAACTTCCACTGCTGCCTGGTGATGCAGAAATGACAGGTACCTCATATAACCTGGGGCTGTAATGCTGACTGAACGATGATGTGTGATGTTACTGTTTCAATCACTGAGTGTTTCACTAATGTGTGCAGACATGCGTTTTGTTCAGATGCAACTAGCTTTAATGTTTTGGGTGGAGGTACTGATAATTGGATAGAGTGATGTCTTGAACTTGATCCTACTTGTTTCTTTCCGATGGGAGTGTAATGGTGTATTGAGTGGAATGAAACCGTACACTCTATTAACGAATCGGGTGTTAGTGTACTCTTTTTCATGAGGTGTTTAAAATCATAACACAAAATAAATTATGAAGTCGTTAGGATATTTTATTTAAGTCTTCTGTCACAAAATGGAAACTTAATTGAATTATTATGAGCACTGTCAAACATTCAAAATATTTAATTGCCAGTAAATTACATTTCTATTATTTTGCTATAGCTCGTTGTATGACGGCTTCTGAGGGCTACCTCCAAGGAGTAGCAATCCAAACATGCAAAACACAAACCCACAACAGAATTTTTAATCAATGCTAAGTATTAATTTCATTGGGTATTGGTATTAGACATGGAATGTGCATGATGTTAATGGTATTAAAATGTGCCAGCCATGTTGCCAAACTGCTATGTTATGATGGACATTTACTTTTTCCTCTTTCCTATAGGCTATCAGTATTCTACACTGCTCACAATAATTAGGGGATATTTCATATTATGAATATGAAGCGAAAAAAAGGGGGTTTGATTTGATTTGGTTTTAAACAATATCATCAAAAATGCAAATGGAAAGTCAAAGAAAGTTATTTGATTACGCAAATTAGATGTAAACCTAATTATTGTGATTGAGTAACAAGTGACCTATTCATGGGGGTGAACAAAAGCATGTCAAACTGGATGAGAGTACCACACATTGACTGTTTAGTGACTGCGATGGGTCATGGACAGGATCAGATTTCCCAGCAGTTCTTGTGGAATACTGTTTAGGTGATCATTTCATACACAGCCTATACAGTACCTAAATTTACTTCACATGGTCAAATAACAAACTTGATAAACGACATTAGAAGTAATATCGCTCATTAAAAAATGATTGTTATATGTTGGTTTGACAGCCCTGAATATGACCTCTGTGATCTTTCATTTTCAAAACTGTCATTAAGCATCATTTTATTGTAACTACTTACTTACTTAATCCTATTCGTCCCGTTTGAGAAATAAGGCTAAAGGTTTTTGTAAGCAATTTCTTATTTACTTGAAACTTTTTGTGTAGTGAATGTGTTAACCCAATGCAATAATCATTGCAATAATCTTAGCAGCAAAATAACCTTAATACATTATTCATTTTTTAAAAAGGCACTCCATATAATTAAAAGAATCACTTTTATTTGGCGAACAAGTCAGATATACTTTATGGCATCCTTCTTGGTGGAACAGGGGCTCAAAAGGAAATGAGGCAAAAAAATTATTGTGCTTAATTAAAACAAATTCTTGCTACACAAGTACACTTTATGTTGTGTAGTTTATTGTTCTGTGTAACACCTTGGTCCTGGAGGAGCGTTGTTTCGTTTCACTGCATACTTTAGGACAGCATGGTGGCTTGGTGGGTAGCACCGCTGCCTCACAGCAAGAGGGTCCCGGGTTCAATCACAGGGTGGAGCAGCCTGGGTCCTTTCTGTGTGGAGTCTGCATGTCTGCGTGTCTACGTGGGTTTACTTCGGGTACTCCCTCCCACAGTCCAAAGACATGCCTATTAGGTTAATAGATTACTCTAAATTGGCACTGACTTGTATGTGCATATATATGTGACTGGTGTTGAAATGAACTTGTGTGTAGATATAACCTTGTGTGTGTCGCTGAAATGGCCAATGGCGATGTAAAAGGAGACAAATAAACAAACAAACACCGTATACTGTACACCACTTTATATGGCTGAAAAGAAAAGAAAATCACTTGAATTTGAACATTTCATTATAGTATGTTTATTTTAAAAGGAATCTATATAAAATGTGTTATTAGCACCCCTGCATTTAGTAAGCTGTGCAAAATTCCTTTGCCAAATAGTACTGGGTTTCTTCTATAATGCTGGATGTCATTGTAGAATAGAGAGCAAGGAATCTGTGGCATTCGTCATTACTGATCATTCAGGATCGTCTCTTTTGGTCTTCTTCACCATTCTCCACAGATATTTAATGTCGGTAAGAAAGTGGACCAAGATGATTATGTGGTAAGTGACATAATTCTGTGATTATTGAGCCAGGTTTGTGTAGATTTTATTGTGTATTTGAATCATTGTCCTGCCTGTGATGTCCTAACTTTTCCAGGTCCTTTAAATAATAAGTAACCCACTATTTGAATATTGGATATGCTTATTTTGGGGAAAATAACCCCATAAACCCCATTCTTGAAAAAAAAAAAAAGTTCTAGTAGTGAATTTCAGGCTTGTTTGAAATTAGATAAAAGAAGCGACACTCTTATGCCTCACTCTCAGGTTGTATAGCAGTTTAAAGAAATATAATAAAAATAAAACATAAGGTTAGGAAGGTTGGTTGAAGTTACAAAAAGTTGCACTTATATTTCCTATTTTATATATTTATTTACTAATTGGGTAAATATTTTTTGAGAAAACATTATTTGAGCAATCAATCGGTAGACCACAGCCAGGCCACACATTTGGCAAATGCATCACTTGACACCCTTCTTCAGCAGCATTACAATGAAGTGGTTGGTTTTGTTGTTTTAACAATGGCATAACAACCACATATAATTATTTGTCAATCTTTTTATTCTTATAACAGAAAATACAGTAAATATGTGCACAAACAATCTGAACAAAATTCTATGGTCAAAGGTCAGTATTTAGTGTGAGGCACTAAGCAAATCTTGATTTTATTCTAAAGAGACTGTCCCGAGACTTTCTGAAGTTATCTTCTGGTAAATCACTGGCTTCATTTAGTAATTCCCAGAGATGTTCTTTAGTATATATCTGTCCAAGTGATCCCCTATTGCCTCTATAATATTCAGGTCGGGACTGTCTGGTTGTTTCTTGATTTTTATA
>JAVSBV010000113.1:5285463-5296451 GCA_033117975.1 Parotocinclus spilosoma
ATGTATCTGACCTAAACCCCATTTAAAATAAACCCTCTGGGGTGAGGTTCACAAGAGAGGACCCTAGAGGACTAGAACACCTCGGTTTTGAGACTCTGTGATGCCATGTTGGCAAAGGTACTGTTGAGGTGCCAGTATTTGTGGCATGTGCTTATAAATGTTTTGGTAAGGTTTGTACATTTTTCTTGCTATAAAATAACTACAAATCAAATGCAAAAACTACAATCAAATACAAAATCACGTTTATATAACCTTTTTTTTTCTTAATATTTAACAGGGGTATCAGTTAATTCTGCAGCTGATTGTATGATTCATGTGCAAAAATTAAACCTGAAGTAGTATGTTTAGGTAATAATCACACACATAATGGTACAGACGAAATATGTCTGTGTGCTGTGTTCTGTATTTGCATTTCCATTTTATGCAGGAATGTTTAAAATTAAACTAACTAGAGCGTATTGAGCTCAAATCCTGGCTCTGCATATAACCAGGACCCTTAACCTTATGCAGCCTTTGCCAAATGCTGAAATGATAATTCATATCAGTAAGCTTTTACTTTTACACATTGTTGGGGGGGATGAGTCGTTAACGTCATTTAATTACAGCACAATGGAAGATAGTTAGCTCCTCCAAGCTATGGAGTTCGCTCGTTGAACTCTGGTGTGCATTGTGACCTTTTTATCTTCTCCTCCGTTGTAACCACTGATCACCAGTCAAACTCTCCAACATCTCAATCAGGGCCAAAGAATAGTGAGCTGTCAATCATCTGCTGGCCCCGCCCCCCGGTGTAGTGCGCGGGTTCGGTGTCACAGATCGAGCTGGGATGTTCCTCAAGCCTCTGCGCGGTGGCTCTCGGCTCCAGGCGCTGATGCTCCCCGACAAAGGGGGAAACATTCAATAATGTTTAACCAGTCTTTAGGGGTCAAGAATGATGGCCCTTGGTGGGACAACACAATTCTTGACGCAGGCCTCCATCTACCCCCTTTGAAGCGGTTTCCTGATCCTACAGCATCGCGGCTTTCACATCAACGCAGGCCGACGTGCTAAAATCCCAGCCTGAAGTAACCTGGCGGGTCACTCAAAGTTTACTTTCTCAGCCCTTCCACAGCTCAAAGAAACAGAATCTATGCAGCTTAAGCAGCTGAGCACAAAAGCAGCTTTAATTTCTCCTGCGCCTTTCTGCGTTTGGTTTCGTGAAGTGTTTAAATGCTTGCTTACTCAGTCATCCTAAAAAGTTTCTGGCATTTTTTTTTGCCTGATTTTAGGGGTAACCAGTGATTGCTTTTGCGCAAAATCCATAATATTACTAATATAAATAATATTAATTCGTGATATAGGCCTAATTCGTTATCAATTTCCACATATAGCCTATACGTACAGTTGTAATATTTATATCCTGGCCTGCATAACATGTTAAGTAACAAACTTCGTTTGAAATAAACGAACAGTCAGATTAGGATGACCAAAAACAATAATAATAATCAATTTATAATGTATTTATTTAATTTAAACAAATATTTTATCGTACATGTTAGTATAATATACAGATATACAGAAACTTAAAACATACAAAACGATGGTTTGTTTGCAACCCTTAAATGTAAAAGGACATTTTCATACACAAGGAGATTTAAGTCAGTGTTATCAGGAAATGGGTAGTTAAATGTGTAATAAAATGTTTTTATTATACCAAAAACATATACCAAGTATTCTATGTCTTATTCATTTCTATAGCGTTTTTAAAATGTCATATTACCTCAAAGCAGCTTTACAACTAACCAATAATCAAGCCTTGGGCGACTGTGAAAAGGAAACATTTCCTAAATGTTAAAGGGAAAAAAAGAAAACTTTGGGAGGGGCAAGACTCAAAAAGGAGCTCAACCATGGGTAGCCTATGTTATATGTAAGAATAAAATTAATCGCTTTAATACACAGAATATATAACATGTATGATAATATAGTAATAACTATAGCCTAATAACGTAGAGAATGTGAGCGAGTATCGGCATTATGTAATCCAATAAACAGTCACTGCATGTTCTCGGGTTTTCAGTTGTATTATTCTCAATTTTTTGTTATTTATTTAATTTTTATCTTTTTAATTAACTGGTCACTAAAGGCACACCATTTGTCGATTTGACGTTTAAACAATTTAAAGACTAATTTATCTATATCTAATACCAATATATTTACGATATTAATAAATCAATTACGGAAACAGTTTATAAAATATCAGCAGTTGTAAGAATCGTGGAGCTTTTATTAGGATGCTTTTCGTGCTACATGTCAAAACTGCTCAACCTCTTTATTCCTCATACAAGCAAACAAGTAAAATAATAATACAACTAAAGTATAAATGTGAACATAGCGCAATATAAAAATGTAAAACTCGAATATTATATTTCATTCAGTCAGTCTGTTCTTTGCTTGGTTACAACTTTATGGTAACGCTCTTTTTAGTTCTGTTATTTAAAAAAAAATAAACAATTGCAGCCGAAAGATTGTCCCTGTTTAAAGTGTTTTCTTTACCAATCCAATCTCGGAAGAAATTTCTACGGAAGGAAATGGGGGAAAAAAATCAAGCTGTGGTATTCGGATTATGGCGGCGTGGATAAAGCATTAAATGGGGCTAAAGAGCTCTGAATGGGCGCAGTGGCGTGCGAACTGAAGCAGAGTAATTATTGCTTCATAATTGTGTTCTTTTCCCTTTTTCCGAGCCCATGGCGCGGCAGAGCCCCACTCGGAGCGGTTGTGACATTTAGGAGGCCAGCTTTTGTGCAGAACACTTCAAGTTTAAAAAACAAGGGCAATTGAGTCGGCAGAGCTCAAAGCGTCAGCCATTGTGAAGGAATACATTGAGTTTGGATTTGGGGACAATGGTGTTTCTCAAATTACGAGCAAAAACCTATACTCCATCTGTGATCTCAATGAGCCTTCTTTCACCGTGCTCCTTCTTTTCTGCTCGGCTCGCTTTGTAAAGCGGGGCAGATGTGGAGGACTGGACCCGCTTTAATTGGCTGGTACCTGAAACGCGTGCGCGCAGACGCGCAGCTCCCGCGTGCTGCGGTTCGTTTGTCCGCGTCATAAATACTATTTTAATAACCAACATGGCACCGCGTCTGAGTAAAGGATCGCTTCTTCTGAGAGGCCTTTAAATATGCTTGTGTTTGGCTTTGCAATGCGTTTTAGTTGCCAGTTCTAGCGGTAATCTTCATTTTCGAACTGCTTGATTATACAAAACCTATAGAGCAGTGATCAGGATCGCATTCACGTGAATTGGGTATCTTAAACCTTCAGCCAAGTCACCTGAACTGAAATGAGGAAAACGAGAAATTGCTTGGTTCTCTAACTTTTAGTAGCCATAGTCACACAGCTTTATTTCGTGCTCTGCCTCGAGGGGGATGCCTGAGCTCGAGCGAGAGGCCTGAGCGGCGCGGTAGCTTTTTTCTTCTGAACAAGAGGTTAACAACCTAATGAGGACTTGGTGATGAGATGAAGCGTGTAAATGCGCCCCGGTTTTCCGCTACCCCCCGGATCTGCTACTCTAACCTCTGCTGAGCTTCGCACATTCGCTCGGCTTCAGCGGGGAGCTTGCGGGAGGCAGTGCGGCTCCAGGCGCGCTTCAGCCGGTCAGTGGTGGTGAGAAAGGGCTCCACAAAAGCTTGCCGGGGTGCAAGAGGAACAGAGACATGCTGTTACATATGTTGGGTCAAGCATCGCTTTTGTGTCGCTTTCACAAAGGTGTAAAACTCAGTCATCTGTGGAGTTTCCAAAGGGAATGAAAGCCCTGTATGGGTTTTTGATGCACAGGTCTGATGAACTGTTTAAAAGAATGTTGAATTTCTTAAGTGCTCACAGTCACTTTTAATTGGCCCGGGGGCATAATTGAGAGACACCTATTCAATGGAGAGTTTTGAAGTGATCTGTGTAAGTTGGACCCATTACTTATAATATTTATATTATTATGTTGACATTCCACATTAGATAGATAGACAGAAAACTGAATCGAAAATAAATAGAAATAGAAAAAGAATTTGTCTCTGTGTATAATGTGATATTAATAATTAATAATAATGTTTAAATAAAAAGCATTTTCACACCAATAGGACATATCTATATATGAATAAAATCTAGACATATGTAATCCACATACATACGTCTATTCTAATGAAGACACATTATATTCAAAGATTTAAATAAATGTAAATAAAAAAATATCTAAATATATATACATTATATATAATATAATATATATATATATATATATATAATATATATATATATATACACACCCTGCTCACAAAAATAGTTATAACAATATAATAGGGATAAACCACTAGACCACGAAATATTTTATTATGGAAGATTTCATATTTTCATCAATTATTTTTTGAGCATATTTATATATTTTTAATATAGTTTTTTATTATTTATAAAATAGTTTATAAAATAGTTTTTTGCAGTGGTTTATTCATATTACAAAGGCTAGATGGGTCGCCTAAAACAAAAAACGAAGAAACTCTGCGAAGTTCTTAAAACCTTAAGACAGTGGAATAATTCCAATAAATGCTTTCCTTATATATACATATATAATAGGGATATATATATATATACACATCTTTATTTGCATATACGTTTAACATATTTGATAGTACATATTCAGTTAAAGTCTATGTTTATTCATTGAAGTATCAATAAACAGGTAGAGGCTACCCTATAAAAATCAGTATGTTGTTCCCTATTATTTAATGAGGAATCTTTGTGTCCTTTACAATTTGCCCCAAACCACAGGATAATACTTATTTAAATAAACAAGTCTCGCTGTTATTTGATTAATTATTTGTGAACAGTCCTCGCTGGGTTATTTCCTTGAGATTGACTCAGTTCACAAGGCCAGAAGCTCCGTGCGGTTTTTGTAATGAACGCTGAATTACTTTTTCTGATGGCTATTTTCAGCCTTGTGAGGAAGCCGCAGAGATAATTACTTTGAATGTCAAAAAGATTTAGTTTAATATCGTCTCTATTAGTGGTGCTGGTTCGGTAATTAAAGGTGTGGGTAAGAGTGGCGGTGGGACAGATGGCATTTGCTTACTGTGATTCCGTATGTAAACAAAGAGAAGCGAGTGACAGGAGCGCGGAAACGAGAGAAAAAGGCGCAGAATGAACACAGCTAGAGGAGAACATGCAGGACATCCAGACCTCCAGCAGCCTACAGCAGAGAAATCACGTTAAAAACAAAGTGTATACATGCACCATAATCTGCAATTGTGTACCAAAGAAAAGGACCAAAACAGACAAAAAAAGAATAGCAGTTTCATTTGACAAATAGCCTTTTTTATACTGCCTTTTAATAAATTTTAAATAATGCAAACATTTCTAAAATGTTAGGGATGCTTAGGACGTTTTTAAAAATGACAAGTTCTTGTTATGCCATTAAATGATGGGGGTGGTGATGTTTATTATTATTATTATTATTATTATTATTATTATTATTATTAGTAGTAGTAGTAGTAGTAGTAGTAGTAGTAGTAGTGTTGGTATTATTATTATTATTATTAGTAGTAGTAGTAGTAGTAGTAGTAGTGTTGGTATTATTATTTTTATTATTATTATTATTAGTAGTAGTAGTAGTAGTAGTAGTAGTAGTGTTGGTATTATTATTATTATTATTATTATTATTATTAGTTTATTCTTATAGCTTGACAAAATTCTATTCAGAATATATTGATGGCTTTAGGCAACGTTCATATCTAACATGTTCAATTAATTTTAACTTTAAATTAATAGGCTATTATTATTAAATAATTACATCTAGTTGTTTTTTAAATATTTATTTTTATTTATTTATTTATTTAACTGAAATGTTAAGTACTCGAATCTAGATATAATATTCATAATAACTTCTTAAGCACAGCACAAAATGTTCATTTTATTCAATAATAATAATAATAATAATAAAAATAATAATAACAATAATAATAATAATATTAATGCAGTCCTATTTAAAATAATTTTAAAATCTTGTACGTATTGTGTTAGCCGAGCCTGTAGCTATTGCTCAGACATGAACAAAACGTTTGTCAGCATAACCCACAAATTACATGTTTAACAATACATATGATTGTCATACCAGCATTTTATATAAACACCATAATTATTAAATAAACATAATCTATTATGAAAAAAATAATAATTGAGCCATGAATATGTTAAATTCCTTCTAGGAAATAATAATAATAAAATAATGATTCGTCATTCGTTCAGTTTACTGATATAAACAGTACATAAGACAAGAAAACCAAACTTACCTTATCATCTGACCCTGACGGTACTTGCAGCTGATCTTCGATTATTTGAATATGGGAAAAACCGCTAAACTATACTTGTCGAAATGCTTGGTTTATATAAATTTTTTTAAAGGATGCAATTTTATTATTAGACTATATTTTAAAAATGTCTAGTCTATTAAATGGTCTTAACTTAGATTTATGAATGTTGCACAGGCGGTTAAATGAATGTGTCTTTTCAGTCCTGTTTATTGGCCGAGCATTTCTGTGATTAAAGTTTTATGTCTTTGCTCTGCGTGATTCTTGTTATTTGAGAAAAGGACGCAGGTGGACACAGTTGAAAAGCAGACAAGCCAATCAGCTCGCTCCGTCCTCCTTTAGCCAATGACAGGCGCCACATTGTTGTCAAATTTGTCTAATGAAAACGTAGGAGAGCAACAATAGAGAGAGAGGGATCTGTATCCACTGCGATCCTCTCGAGGAAGTTAGTGTCTCAGGCTGCAGCTCTGAGAACAAGCTCGGTTACTTTGGCTGAAATTTACTCCAAACTCTTCTGACTCAGAGCTCGGAAAATCGATACTTTAACTATTTTCACTATTTTTTTTTTCCTGAGATAGTAAATCCGATTGATCACATGGACGTTATATAAAATAGCTGAAACTCCTTGGCAACCAAGTTCATTTCATAATACGCAGCTTGAGCGAATTGATTTTGGCAGAAGTTGCTCGTGTCTGTCGGATGCCGAAGGGATTTTCCTTCACACACGCGACACTCGTTGCTGAGATTTAATCCACGAGATCGATCGTTAGTGTGTCAAAATCAGATCATGGATCTTCGTCCGGAGCTACCCGTCACCCAGGCTGCCTCACAGGTCCACCCCGGAGCTGCTGCCGCCTCCATTCCGGTGTCCATGGCCAGTAGCCTGCTGAGAGGCCCGCCGCTGCTTCTGCGCGCCACGGAGAAGTACCCTCGCACCCCTAAATGCGCCCGTTGCCGCAACCACGGGGTCGTATCTGCTCTGAAGGGCCACAAGCGCTACTGTCGCTGGAAGGACTGCATGTGCGCCAAGTGCACGCTCATTGCTGAGAGACAGCGGGTAATGGCTGCTCAGGTGGCGCTGCGACGGCAGCAAGCTCAGGAGGAGAACGAAGCCCGGGAGCTTCAGTTACTTTACGGTACAGCTGAGGGACTCGCGCTGGCTGCCGCCAACGGCATCATCCCTCCCCGGCAGAATTATGAAGTGTTTGGCTCAGTAAGCACCGACAGTAACTCTGGTGAGTAGGCTACTTATAACCCTAAATGTAACCCTAAACACACAAAAGCGTCATGGGCATTGTCCCTTAACTTTAAATGACATTTGAACGAACCTTGTTTTTGTTTAGATTCCAACATGCAGAAGTTTGAGTTATTCCAGAAGACCTCACTGTCAGGATCTGTGACCCCGCAGCCTTCATCCTCCAAGTCTGCCTCTGCTGACACTGAATCCGTACCTGGGATATCCTCTCCAGAGGTGCGCCATGGCTCTGGCTCTGAGAATGGTGATGGGGAGTCGTACGTAAGCTCTCCAGTTCCCAAAGCTTTGAAAGATGGGGAGGAAACACCACCATCGATAAGTCCGCTGGGGTCAGACTCGGACACAGACAAAGACGAGCAGGAACCGTCGCCCTCCTCTGCATCTTCTCGCCACATGAACGCCATTGACATCCTAACCAGAGTCTTCCCCACGCACAAGCGTAGCGTCCTGGAGCTAGTCCTTCAGGGCTGTGGGAAAGACGTGGTGCAGGCCATCGAACAAATTCTCAACAACAGTGGACAAGCCAAACCTCCAGAGGACTCTTGGTCAACAGAGAGGGTGCTCCAAAGTGCTCAACAGCCCCTTTCATCCACCCCTAGACCTGTGCTACCTGGAACCATGACACTCAGCAACCGGTCTGCCTTCTCTCCTCTGCAACCCAATGGGCCACACTTTGGCACTGACCCTGCCACGTACCCACTGGGTACTCCTCTTGGTCTGAACCCGCTCCGCTTGGCCTACTCTGCACATGGTAGGGGGCTCGCCTTCATGACCCCTTACTCCACAGCAGGTCTTATGCCCACTCTGGGCTTTCGGCCACCAATGGACTATGCTTTCAGTGATCTGATCAGAGACAGGACTCTCCTACATAAAGATCAGAGCTATACAAATGGACTTTATGGTCCCCTGGTGAACAACACTCCAGAGAAACAATGAGAGGTTTTAACTCTCTGTATAATAGTGGACTGAAGTAACTGAGAGAAGTGTTCCATGATTAAAAGAATTAAACACATCACATCCTTAACAACATCTGTACATAAAAATCTGCTTTACTCACATTACAGACATATTGAACTCGGTAGGACAACGTGAACTTTTGTGATGAATTTGGTTACAAAAAAAAGTTCTAAATGAAACAGATTCGGGTCCTTAAAACTATCGAGATGGGGTGAGTTGAAAGAAGTAACCAGTATTTTCATGTAAATTGCGTATTTTGAATTCCTCACATATTTTGTTACAATCCGATTAGACTATTGACATAACGGATCAAGTCTCCGTGTGATGCTCGTAATGATTATGGTGCAATTAAAACAATTTTCTCCATCACCTAAGAAGTTATACTAACATACTTATTATTATTAGATAATCAAACGTCACTTCTTTAGCTGACACTCTGTAAAATGTGCCATGCATGTTAAATGACCCATACGTCCTGGTAAAATTACTGTAATGGTCTTGGCTCAAGTAGAATCTCGGACTTTTGTGCTGTTATTATTATGTTGTGTTCCGATAAGATGAAGTATGCTGATTTTCTAAACAATATCGCAATGCGCAAAAAACATTGGAAATACCTTGTTCGTGGTGAATGAAATATTTCTTCATTGTTACTAGCTGTACATTTATCTATGTGAATTTTGATAGAAATAAATGTTATTTTATACTTAGCCCCTGCTTCTGTTTATTTTTGGGTTTTATTTTTAAATGACGTTGGTAATTTACAATACAACATGAATATGGTGATAGCCCAAAAATATTAATAATACTAACAACATTGACAACGACAACAACAACAACAACAATAATAATAATAATAACAACAACTTCTTGTTATTGCTTTTTAAAACAATGTTGTTATTGTATTCACTTATTGTTGTTAATATAAATACAATAATACGTTATTATGTAATTGTACTAGCTTATTATTGTTGTTGCTAATAATAATAATAATAATAATAATAATTATTATTATTATTAGTTGCTATTTGGAAGTGCTTCATGCTTATTACAGCTTCATTATTAGTCACTATGGCAACAGCATATAATGTTTAAAATTATTTTAGGTTTATTTCTGTTATTTCATTCAATCGGATTGATGACCGTAATGCAGCTTCTTTTAATTTTTTGTAGTATTGTACTAAAGTAATTTTGTAGTAAAGTATTTGAGCATAATTGTTAAATACTTAAAACTGCCATAAGCGCATCAGAGGCTGGTTTAGGTCTTAAGACTTTGGACCAGACGGTGCAGTGTCCAAAGCCAAGATCCTTTTTTATTTTGTCTCTCATCAAGAAATGATTTGAAGACTGGATCATTTGCATACCACTCTTAGTAATGAATCACTATACAGACATGATGCTTTCGTAAACCTCATCCTTCCCACTTTCATTTCCCAGTTTTCAAAGTACAGTTTCTAGCAATCTTTTTGAAAGTGGATATCTTAATACAAAGCCTCAGTTGAAGTGTTTACTTTCTCCTGACACACAGAGCAGTGTAAACATTAGGGTAAAATGAAAATGTGCCTCCATTTAAACGTTGGGAAGGAGACACAGTCATGTTAGAAGTCATACACATTCACAAAATCCTTATCCTTCAGGTAATGGTCTTAACTATTTCCATAATTACACAGAGAGGAATACATTTCTTCTTCGCCCCCGGTTAATTTACTAAGTGACTCCTAAAATATCACAAACGAATAATTAATTTGTCCAAAACCAACTAGTTAAAATACGGGTGTTGGGGACATTAAGAAGTTAGACCTACAGTTGGTCGAGAGGCTGAGAAATCATTAAATACAAGCATTGGGGATTTCAAAGGAACGTGTTACTTAAATAATTTGAAGGACTGGATAGTTTTGTTTATCTGAAGTAGAGCAAAGCTCAATAGTGATCAGCACAGCGGTCTATAGAGACTGATATCGAGACCAACTCGTGTTAATCGTTTGAGTAACATCATTGGCGAGCAAAAGTTATTTGTTTATGACAGGATTTTGTGCCATGAAAATAAGTAAGAAAAAAACAGGGTTCAAGTTCATCAGAGGGTCGGTTTTTATTTTCAGTAGCCGGCTCTCGAAACCATATGGCAATATAAAACTATAAAACACACCAGCTAAGACTAAAATATCATTAGGAGACAATGCTGCAAAAACAGTGGTGTCATTCCGTTTATATGTCTATTGAATATGTCTATGTCTATTGAATAAGGTAGCTGAAACAAGTTTTTAAACATAGCATATTAATAGAATAAAATATCTCATTTTAAATTAAGCACATATTCCGTAGCTAATTATCTTTACTAATTACTTTACTGTATTCCAGCATGGTTACTGATATAATTTTATATATATAAAAAAAAATCTTGTTTCTCACAGTATACATAATATAGATATATAGTCTGATGACTTCTAAGCATC
>JAVSBV010000113.1:5301664-5323928 GCA_033117975.1 Parotocinclus spilosoma
CGTGTCAATGTCTGGACTATATTTCTATTCATTTTGCAACTCATTTGATAAATAAAAGTATGAGATTTAAGGGAAAAAACAAAATTGTCTAGGTGACCCCAAACTTTTGAACGGTAGTGTATATATAAATATATATATATGTATATGCATGCGCGTGCGCGTGCGTGCAGGCCAGGCTGTGTTTTTTTCAAGCACTTTCAAATTATGCCCAACAATCTGATAATCGTGTTGCTTTAGAGTGGCCTTATAAACACTAATCACAAAATTAGAGGGTATTTCAATTAAAAATATTTTCCAATTTTTGTGAGCAATATACATTCATTCCAAAATGATCTAGGGTTGGTAATGTGTTTCAAAATTACCACATTGCATCAGAAGCAGCTAAAGCGCATAGATCTTTAACTTTTACAGACTAGACACGTTTTCAGTACTGTCACCTTTTTATTAATGTTATTTAACTGCATGTATAAATGTTTACTCATTACTTGACATATTAACTGTAGGACCATAATCATATACACGCACTGGACACTTTATTAGGTACACCTGTTCAACTGCTGGTTAACGTAAATCTTTATCAGCCAATCACATGGGAACAGCTCAGAGCATTTAGGTATGTAGACATGGCTCAGAGAACCCTCTGAAGTTCAGGTCGAGCATCAGAAATAAGAAAGATGACTTAAGTAACTTTGATTGTAGAACAGTTGATTTTTATACACAGCCATCACTGGGGTTTATAGAGAATTGTCTGAAAAAGAGAAAACATCCAGTGATGGGCAGTTTTCTGGTTGGAAATACCTTATTGTTGCCAGAGCTCAGATAAGAATGGCCAGACAGGTGTGAGCTGAAAGAAAGGCAACAGTAACACGCTACACAACAAACCTAGAAGCAGACCTGTTACTGCAATGGAAACCACACAATACAGTCGATTCCGGTTAATGGGACCACATCGGGATGCGATCGTTTTTGTTTCGGTACTTTACGATTTGGTCCGAATAAGCGGCTGGTCCCATTAACCGGTGGTCCAATTAACGGATTTGACTGTATGTCACATCTCTCAGCTAAGGACAGGCTACTGAGACTAAATTTCTCACAGGCTCACTAGACAATAAATTGTAGATCCGTTGCCTGGTCTGGTGAGTCTCGATTTCTGCATTGGCATTTAAATGGTAGTGTCAGAACCCTAAACTACATGAAAGCAAGGATGAATGGGTAATGGTCTGGGGATATTTTCGTGTAGTTTAGACCCCTTAATACAAACTGAGCATTGTTTAAACACAACAGCTTACATGAGTAGCACAGGGTACCCATTTTTTGATGTCTGCTGATTTGAACAGGATCACGCTCAATGTCATAGCTCAAATCATCTCAAACTGTTCTAGAATATGACAATGAGTTTATCGTACTGAAATGGCCTTCAAAGCCACCAGATCTTAATCCACCTTAATCACGGATGTGCAGTTGATTAATCTGCAGCAACTTCGTGAAGCTTTCATGTCAGTTTGGAGCAATAGGTATATGGCCAATACTTGTATGAAAAAGAGCTTAATTTCCCCTTAACAACACTAACATGCAGAAAAGAAAGCACTCAAAGGCTATTTGAACTCTTTCACATTTCACAGACATGGAAGTGCCAGCTTTACACATCAGGCACTCAGCTTCTTTTGGATTGCGACCAAGATGAAAACTTGGGAATTTCTTTTTTTAATTAATCTGAGAACTTGCTTCGGCATAGCTGCTCAATACGCAGGTATGTACATGTGCTTTGCCTGTCAAAAACAAGGGCTACTGAGGTGCAGACTGACCAATTAAATGTCTACAAAGAAGGCTATCGGCCAATACGGTAGTTCTACAGTCAAACAGTGCAATCTACAAATTTTAGGCCACCTTCACCACTCCCCCTTCTCACTCAGGCGAACTGAACGGAGTAGGGATAGAGCGTGACTAGTTCGTGATCGAAACGCTTCTCAAAATTCGATGTAAGCTTTAGTAAAACAAAATCCTGGATGTGTGTGAAATTCTGCCCTGACATTTTTTTTAAGTCTCAAAAAGAGGACATGTCCAGGTAAAAGAGGACTGGCCACCCTACTTTAGACATACCGGGATAATATGGTGCACACTAGTTGATGTCCTTATATATTCTGTGAACAAAGCAAATATGTAGAGCCCAGGCAAATACACTACTCACAAAAATTAGGTGACAATTCAAAATGAATATGAAGTAATTAAAGAAAAAGAAGCATTTGATTTCATTAAACAAAATCAACAGGAAAGCAAATGAAAAGTCAAAGAAAGTTGTACGATTACGCAAACGAGATTCAAACTCAATAATCGTGATTGAGTAGCAAGTGACATATTCATGGGCTTGAACAGAAGCATGGTACACTGGATAAGAGTGCCACATATTGGCTGTTCAGTAGGGTGTATGATCACCCAAGAGTGCCAAAATGCACTGACAGTGATGGGGCATGAACAGGATCAGATTATCCAAGCGGTCCGTGCAGTATCCTCTTCATATTCATTTTGAAATATCCCCTAATTTTAGTGAGCAGTGTACTTTCATGCGGAATACAGGCGCTATTTACTGTTCAAATTTCAGTTAGACCTGAAGAGTGATAAGAGCCCTGATGTCCCAGTGCAGTTTGTTTGGATGGTTTTTTTAACTGATTAATTGTGACAGTGCTTAGCCTTCCAGTAGCGCTGAACGTTCTTCGTTCTCCAAGCTCACGCAGGCACTTGACATTGTTTTGTGCCTAAAAAATGTGTAGCCAGACTTGTAAACATCAGTGAACCAATGAGGAGTTTTCTTAGTCTGGTTAAGGGGAGCTGTTACTTCTGAAAAGATGAGTAACAGCTTAGTGAATAAATATTAATGGTTTAAAAACAGCTTTTTTGCAGACTCCAGTTTCCTCCTGCTGTCCAAAGACCTACAGGTCTTAAGATAACCTTGTGTCACTAAAGTAGCCATTGATACTGATAACGAGGCAAAAAAAACTTGTTTTTGCAGCAGGTGTTCTTGAAATAAAGGAAAAAAAATACTATTCATGTGAACTGAAATCAACTGTCACCTTTCTGCTTCTTCTTGCATATTTATTTCTGATTCATGGGATAATGCAGTTAAGCTTTTGTGCAGTGGAACACTTGCATTTTGTATTTTAATCTCAAATCATTGTTTAATTACAAACTGTGTGCAGGAACAGATAATTACCAGTATTATTGCGAATTAACAAAGACCACAATACTGTGTTGTGTTTCTGTCCTATTGTTTACTACCTGCACTGTGTAATACCAGAAGCCATGTTCCAAAGCTGTGTGGCTTTTCTAAATTAAATTGCAATCCCAGATGCACACTGATGTGTTGTGGCCTTTAGGGCTTACCTAATGAAATCCACCGATGCTGTGCAGAGTTGCTATTGTAGCACTTGTTTTATCAGGTAACAAAACAGTAACAGTAACACACTGCTATCACAACGGCTATTCATATTACATATTTGTGATAGGGTGCACGGGCAGTTCGCTAGCCCAACAGCAAGGTGATCAAGGTCCTGACAGTACCTTCATTTTAATTGTTGATGACATGGGTTATACTAGCAGGCATAATGCTGCTTAATGAGGTTCAAAAATGCTGAGACTAGATTCAACACTTGCTTTAAGATTCATTGGGAATACATGATCTGGTAAGCTGATAGGAGGTTCAGGATTGAGAGGCTGCAGAGAGGCTCTAGCTTAAGATTTAAGCATTCCAACAAGATATAATCAAAATAAAAGAAACACAAATTACAATTAAATTACAAAATAAGCGACAACAATAGTGAATAAAGGTAATACTATTTAAAATTACATACAATAGGTATTGTAACGTACATGTGCATCGCTCATGCACTTATCAAATTATTCTTGTATTTAGATAAAATCTTACTTTCATTTCCTGTATTGGATTAAAATTAGATCCAACAAGGAGAGCTAGATTTAACTCAGTAATCTGATTTCTTAACTCATATATATACATTTACTACCAGTCTGTGCATGCATGTAAACATAACCAGTATAGAGCTGTCCTGGAAGTGGCTTGCAGAGTCAAACCCAGTTCCCATAAGTCACTTTTGGGGCTTGTTTTTAAAGTGTAGATGCTTATTTGGAATTGTTCTCTAATTCTATGTTTCTCCACAGTATTCCTGTAAGTAGTTTTTTCTTAACCATTAAACTTAAAAGTTAAAATATAGATTATTTTTTAGCTTATCGAGTGCTGACTGTCTCACATTGTAGTAGGTTATATGTTTTGGGCTTTTAAAATTTGTATTATTTTTATTTTTAGCCAATTTTCTTTGCCTTGTTTTGGACGTTCCATTAAACTGGTTGCTTGTTTCTCATGTGTGATCTGGCATCCCTGGAATTAAATGGAGTATGAATTAAATTAAATGAATTAAATGAACTGGCTTTTTAAATAAGGGCTGATTTTTCATCTTTGCCGTAATACAGTGAAAGCAGCATTATGTATTATTAGAAACCTTGTACAAGTGGGTCATCTAAACCCATTTCCTGTTATCCATTTACCTGAGTGCATGTAAACTCGGATTGAATAAAATCAAATTTTTCTGCAGCTATGGCGTTACTTAGTGCATGTAAACACAGTGTGAAGATTTAACCCTTCTTCGTCATGGACACACTTAAACCTCTGTCCGAAATCCACCACCAAACAAACCCATCAAAATAACTATGTTGTTTTCACTTCTGAATTAAATATGGATGGGCCATGCCAGCTTATTTTAAGTAGTTATCCCAAGCACCCATTTGAACAAACTGTGAGTAGCTTTAGTGCAGGCTGGGCTTTATCTTAGAGCTAAACACAGCATTCAACAAGTAGGCAGTGTGATTTTAATTGCACTCAGTAGACAAACAGAACATTTCTTTATATTGTCTCCCTTCTAGCTTACTCACCTTTATCTACTTCTGAATTTATTAATCTTCAGGGCATACGCACACTCTTCTCGTTTGCCTTGTAGCTTGCCTGAGTACAACTGTCCCTCCATCCCACTAGAATAGAACACAATAGAGTCTTTATTTTGATTATACCAAAGGTACAACAAATTTGTATGCAATTCCTGAACAGTGCAAAAGAGAAAATATACTAAAAATAAGCAAAGTAATATATTACACAGTTTAAAAAAATATTGCAAAGAGTTACTAAATATTGCATACATAAATATATATACAAATAACGAATACAGTGTTATGTTCATCTATTATTGTAAAAATAGCTTGCTGACCTGTGGTGACATTGAGCTGAATGTTCTGGACATGAGCACAGCACAGCACAGTAGAGTTCATGTTTGTATGTACTTTGATTATTTTTTAGATTCTATGGAATGATAAATAGAATAAAAAATGTTTAATTACAGAAATTTCATCTTTTGTCCTAATTTTGTTATTAATTATACATCCACTAACCCCTGCATTTCAGGACTGCAACACATGCTGTAAATGTTAGAAGAGGGGCAGTTAGCAATTGGGTAACAAGGCTAAACAATGATGTGCTTTCAAACAGGTGATGACCATGGGTGATTGTCATCATAATCATAATTTGGTACAAAAACATATCCATGAGGAGCAAAGATAGAGTATCTCTAGATGGTCAATAAATATGAGAGAAAATTGTTAGATTAAAAAAAAAAATATATAGTACCTCTAAGAAATATTGTAGGTGATTTGTATACTCCTCCAACTACAGTGCGTAATATTATTCAACGACTAAAGGAATATGGAGGAATTTTAGTGTGTATCAGGCAAGGGCACAAAGCTAAATGAAAGGCCACCATCTCTGATGCTTCAGATGGCACTGCATCAAAAACTGTCGTTCATCAGTAGCTGATATAACCACATGGCAATGAATCACTGGCAAACTTTGTCAAGCACTAAGTATGGATATACAGTGTATGCATTTACAGTATAAAGATTTACAATACTATAGTTACAATACAATGGGACTGCGGTAGCCTAGCGGTTAAGGAACTGAACTGGACCTGAGTGGACCTGATGGTTCAGAGTTCAAATCTCACCAATGCCAAAGCTGCACCAGTTGGGTCCCTGAGCAAAGCCCTTAATCCACAAATGATTGGATTGTAACAGTATCAGTTGTAAGTCGCTCTGGATAAGGGCGTCTGCTAAATGCCGTTAATGTAAATGTTAAATGTACAATATATGGATTCATAGTCACAAATGCCACTCAAAACTTAATTCTGCAAAAAGAAACCTAGGAAAACTGTCTATAAGCGGTGTTGACTTCTCTTGGCTCTGAGGTATCTGGGATGGACCATATATATAATATATGAAGTTTTCAGCAAATCTAGTTTTAAGTTCTAGTCGCTTTCAGATAATTACTGGTCACAATTGGCACGTTAAAGACTCGACTCTTTGCATGGAGTGACTTGCAAATGTCACTGCAAATGTCTCACTGATTATTGTAAAGTGATTACTGAAGTTACATGTTGAATGTTAAATTATATTATGCACATTCTGAAAATAATGTGTTTATTACAAAACCTTCATAATGTAGAGCTCCAAGAGAGGGGTTTGACCTGTACTTGAATTAGTCTGTTTGTTGGATTATTTATTTCAATTTGTATTGGTTTTGAGCAAGTGTCTTGGTTGGTAGCATCGTCTCACAGAAAGAAGGTTGTGGGTTTGATTGCTGAGGTAGAGCAGTCTGGATCCTAACACAGTCCAAATATATACATAAGGTGAATTGATTACACCAAACTGCCAAACTAAACTAAACCAACAAACATTGAGTAGTAAGAATGCGTTACTCTATTGGCTGCAGGTCAGCTGTTGGACACAGGATGGCAGTCTGGCTCCATAAGTGCAGAGCTGTATGGTCGGGCTGTAGTTCTCGCTTTTAGACAAGGTCAAACTCAGTCCTGTGTTCACATTCCTTACTCGCGGTTCACTGCTTTCAGGACTTTGATCAAGCACTCAGGCTGCCAAAAGCTTTACCTTGTTATTGATGTCAGTACCATCAGAATCACATTGCCTCTTTCCTTGTACTTGCTTTGTATTGTGAGGTAACTTATTATTACTACATACAGTTACAACAGTGCTGAGTTCTGTGGGCTGGAAACCAACATATATACCATTTATGAATCTTAGTGTACATTGATTTTTTTTCCTAAGCACCTTTGTGTTTCTGTAAATATAAAACTGTTCATGCGTGTGATTTTCAAAGTCTGCTATTCTGCAAATATGCCTGTTTTAAAAACATTTAGACTTGGTAATGAAACAACATAAGAGTACTTTCTATACAGTATTCCTAGAGTTGGTAATTAGATTACACGCTTTGCTGCTGATGAACACTTCCTATTACCCTAAGACCTGTATGGATGAAGAGAGTGTGTGTTGAAATTGGTATGGGAGGGCAAAGGGGCCAGGAGACTTGACCAGATGATAGTGTTAGAGCCACGATACTATGACCTTTGTAGTGAAGGTTAATCGTCATGGGGTACATCAAGGCAAAAGGAAATCAGAGCAACAGCACCACCTTCTGGTTACAGACGTAAACTGTCAATATCTTAAGCTTGAATGCTGATGGAATGATACTGCAGGAATGTTTCTAGACTTTGATGGGACATGGGTAGGATCAGATTGTCCAGTAGTTTTTGTGGGATCCTTTTCATATTCATTTTGAAATGTCCCATAATTTTTGTGAGCAGTGTAATACTGGTACACTCTAAACAAATTAAGAGATTTAACATTAATGTGAGTGTTACTCTGCTGTGGATGAAACATAAAGAACAAATTAAGACTTTTGTATTAATTGCATTCATTTTATTTATGCTAATGTAACTGATGTTTTTTTTTAGTTCAATGTCATTAGTGGTTTGATATGTATTTTTGGTGAGTTATATGGTATCAAGTGACAAGCCAAATAGATAGCTATTAACTATTAGTATTTTGCCTGTAGCCTTGTTGACAACTTAAAAATAAAAAAAAGCAACCTAATAAATATTTGCATTTTATGCATTACTTTTTGAGAAATATCAAAAGGCTCTGACTGAAAGCATTCAATACTGTGTTATTTCTGTAGGAAACAGTAGAAGTTACTGGGCCCTGTTGTAATGTAGGTCCCCTTTAACTATATAGGATATAAAGTGAATAGCTTGTAAGCATTTATACATAAAGATCTTAAAATAGCTTTGTATCTTTGGTGTCCCCAAGTAATGAATGCAAATATGTTTCTCTTGTCTCAGAATTAGAAAGTTACAGTTATCAACGGTGGGGGCGTTTCCTGAGAAAGCTCTCTTGGAATGAAAAGGCGCTGAAGTGCGCGAATCTTTTTAAGCGACGAAAGCAGAAACTAATTTTTGCAAGCTGTTTGTGCTGTTATCTGACTGTGGGTTTTCACCTGTTTTCCTCTGGCAGCGCTGTAATGAATAATTGGGTAGAGGGGTTAAATAGCCACAGGCCTTGCTGGTGCTGAGGAAATCCATTTAGGTTTTACACCTTACAAAGAACCCTCTTTTACTCGAAGAGCTGCTTTCATTGTTCATGCTGAATAACAAACAGATAACCCACAAAGAAAGAAAGAAAGAATACAATTACTTTGTTTTGTCTTTGATGAAGTGTAATTGAAAATGGTCTGTGACCCTGGAGGTTGGCTGTGTGCAGACCCAAGACTATGCAGTTCACATTGGGTGCTACATATCACCAGTGTCTGTTATAACACAGGGTCAAGAAAATAGGAAGGGTAGGCTTGTGAATGGCTTTAGGCAGATTAAAGGATATGAGTGAACACTGGTCTGTACCAGGCTGTACCAGAACACACTGATATGTATTCATTAAAGAGTTTAATTTGGTTGGTTTACCTCAGGAATGATTTGACTGCCATGCAAAGGGGTCTGTTGGAGCTCACACTTTTAATCTTTTATTTAGCTGTTACATTTGCCTAATACAACCAGAAAACTTTGAGTCACAGTTTTTTCAGTTTCAATTTTATGTTTTCACTGCCTTATTTAAATGCCTGTAGCTTGTTCAGTTCCTTAGGGTGAATTAAGAACTGTAGCCATGAACTGAACCAATTAAATTATACTCAGTGTAGATTATTAATATAATAAATTGCTACTTGATTTATGGCAAATGCTAACGCTTTTCACTTTACATTCAAAACAACATCTAAATGTTTTTACATTTTGGACAATGGTTTGCTTAATGAATATTCACATAGCGGAAGCCATATTCCATTATTTCTTACCCATAAACCATTTCAGATCCCTACCTACTTTTAGTAACATTGCTCCACATTGTATTGGTAAAGTCAGAGACAGTGGTCCATCTGTTGTTTCACAGTTTGTTAGCCATCCTATTATCCTTCATTAGGATGCTTCTTACAAAAAGATGGTCTCTATACATTTTAAACACCTCTGTGTTTAATGTAGACTAAAAGGGATGTGGGGAAACATACATGGATCATAGCCTGTAATTGTAGAACTCAAGTAGTTCTATATGGTAAGTGGAACTGAAGTGTACAGTGGTACCTTGGGTCTCTAATGAATAAGGTTGCTGATGCATTTTGAGAATAAAAAATTAATTTGCTTGGTACTTGGGAAACTTGCGTTAAATTCTAGGACTCAAATGGCATGACTCGTTTCAGACTACACGGTCTTTTATTTATTTTTATCTACAGTACAGTATTCTTAGTGCAAATAATTCCCAAAGTGCTCTAAAAAAGTTAGGGATAACAGCCAACCAAAAGGAATGCAATGAGAACTGCTACATAATGTGATACTCTAAAGACATTTGCTGAGCTTTCAGGCTGCAGTTAGTTAAGCAGCAACACAGACTTTTTACTCTTAACCAATTACTCAATAAATAACATGAGATTCAACATTTTGTTATAATGTCATGTTAATTATTTTGACCCACTGTCTGTTATTAACTGTATTTTATATTTTATGGGAAAAAGTTTATCGGTACTTGGGTACTCTATATGATTTTTGGAGAGAATTAACGAAGAGAACAAAGGTACCACTGTGTAAACAAATGGGTGTACCCAATGAAGTGATCTCTATCTGTATGACTTGCTGTAATAGCTTGAAAAATTAGTAAACGGCAAAGTACTCTCTGTTGTCCTTAAGTGTGTTTTTTTTTTAATTAAGCGCTTTACAATGTAATTGACCACTGAATAAAAAGAAAGTTTAGACTAATAGCTAACTACCAATAGGAACAGTATTTCTTAGATTAAGGTTGCAATTGACTGTATGTTATAGCGGCAACTGCAGGTTGTAATAGTGGTTCAGAATCTAACATATTCCATACATTATTACTGGAATTTAGATAGCAGGATTGTAGTTGGACTGTACATGCTCTATTTCATTTATTTAACTGTTTGTAGTTAATGAAATATCCCCCAATTTTTGTTAGAATTGTAGTTCCCTGTGCAGGTGTACCCAGACACACAATGTCTTGCTGTCTGCATGCCTCTTTGCTCTGGGCTGTTAATTTCATCCACACTATAGGATCAGATTAACGAAAGCTTTCTGCAAAACAACATTACAATTATCTTATGTAATGATTTCCTATTGTATAATGCAGGGGACAGTCTTGATAGACGGCATGCTCAGTTATGTCCTCCAGTGAGCGCAGTTCCAATTTTCTCATACTCCCAGTAAAATATTTGCACTTCATTGATGTAAACCTTAAAATGAAATGCCATAGAGTGTATAAAGGCACTGGCCATATATAACCAGCATCTCTCTCTGAAAGAAAAAAAAAATCAATGTAAGTATGGGTTAGAATATTAAGCTGTTCTGCATTGTGCTATTTGTTCGAAACAAAACTGTGTTCTGATCTTGTCCTCTGAGAAAGTGGTCTAGGAATTTTCATTTCCTGGAGTTGTACACTGTCTGAAAAGTGGGAGGGAAAGGATCCGTCTTTTTGTCTCCCACTCAGTCTCACATGAATGAATCACAGTCTCATAGTCAGTTTTTCCTTCACAAGTACTGTCTCAGCCTCTCTCTGTCACTTTTCAGCACAGTGACTTTTGAAGCTACTTGCATTGTTTGTCAGTGTTTTACATAAACATGGTACACAAGAATACAAAAACAATCAGCCAATTAACAGAAATCAGTGTTATTCGCAGTGAATGTAAGTAATATTTTGGTCATGTTGGTATTTGATTTGGTCTCAAACAGGGTAATTTCATACCTTATTGCTTGGGCCAGTACAGGAAACCTCATGCCTAGAGTCTGGACCCCATAAATTTATGTTGGATAAGGAGTGACATATGCATAGTATACTACATGTGCAGTAAGACTGCTGGGAGTCCTGAGACTAAATAGATGACATGCTGCAGCTGTTATTCTGTTTTTCACATTGTGGTCCCACTGGTCCTGGGCAGAGGTGCAGGTGTAAGAATGGTTTGGATGGGGTGTGTGCTATATGAGGTTATTAATTGACTGAAGTTTGAGATACCCAGATGGGTAAATGCTTGCTCAAAAGTCTTACCAAGGTTTCTTCCACGTCATATTTAGGGAGAGTGTTCTTGCCTCTGTCAATATAGGCTTGCTTACTTCAGGCAGTGTCTGTATTTTTAAAGTTGCTTTAAGACAATGCTCTACTGTAAAAAGCGCTATATACGTAAGTCTGTCTTTGACTTTGCTTGTGGCTCAGATTAGTCAAAGTCAGATTTACACTTTACTTTACTTTACTTTTTACAATAAAGCATTGTCAGCATGGTGTGTCAGTCAGCAAATTCCTAAACTCTTTGCTGCTACAAAGAGGTACCACTTGCATTTAAAAAAAGTCTAGGATCGTTTTTATTTTTCTTTAGTAGTGAGGAAACTATACAAATTTATAGATGTCATGACATGCTATTTCCTCAAACAATTGATGCCGTTTTTATTTCAACCCCCACTTACTCTCTCACTGCTCTCATCAGTTTCGTCCATTTAAAGAAAAATAGCTGCTTCTTTGTTAACAGTTCCCCAAAGATGTGACATAACAAATGTGTCATGTTATAAAAAAACATACATTTTGGTCCACTTTTAACCGCTGTGTACCTAAATCTCTTATAAACTCATTATACTGTATGTATACTACGTGGTAAAAATATCTTTGCATCTTACTTCATTGAACAGTCAGCCATCTTCACCGGTTGATAACCCTAATGAGTTCAAAGCTAGACCTGGAAGCAATATTGTCTGGGTTCGATTCTATGGTGAAGAGGCCTGGGTCTTTCTGTGTGGAGTGTGTGTGAAAACATTTGCTAGATTCATTGATTGGACCAATCTGAGTATATGTGTATGAATAGTTTCGATAAAACCTCACCTTGTCTGCTGATGAATGGCCTTTGATGCTGGAGAGCGACATTTAAATAAACACTCATAAATGTGAAGTATATTGCAACTGGATATTGGAGCATTTAATGGGAGTGTATATTGTACTGTATTTGCGTAGTAAAATTATGATCTAGGGCTGTTTTGCACAGGTTTTTAGGCAAGTATCTTTAGACTGGGATGCGTGGCTGTGGTCCTGAGGGTCTAGAGTTGTTTGGGAACCCATGATTTAACCTATTCGATGATGTAAATATCTGTGGGCCTGGATCTTTGCATATGTTTGAGACAGTGAAGTTTTGCAAATAAATTTGACTAGACTTTGAAGATTTGGTCTGGACCGATTCGTTTCAGTGAGAAAACATCTTTTTCTACCATGACATTCTGGAAAGACTTATTTAAAGCACTGCAGCAGCAAATAAATTTTTTGTTCCAAAATCTACTGGAAACCTTCCCAAGAAGCGGAGAGGCTGTTATTAAAAAAAGAAGAGAAACCATGTATACCATAAATGTTTAGGTGTCCATAAACATTTTGTCCATGGACCAGCAGATCCTCTGTTTCCAGAAACAGATAAGAAACAACTGCATACAGCTTAGCATTCCACCCAGGATTGCTTAAGCGCTCACATATACACACATTTACATGCTCCCTTAGCTATCTCCCAACAGTATGTGTGCACTGGAGTGGTGTGGACACTTTCATACTGGTTTTCAAATGAGCTCCACACGAGGTATGAAAAACGGGAAAGCATGACTGACAGAAGTAGGTCTGTCTGAAACATTGCATCTCCCCTGCCTATAGTTTCTCTCTCTCTCTCTCTCTCTCTCTCTCTCTCTCTCTCTCTCTCTTTCTTTCTCTTTGTCATGCATACATACACAACAACACAATTCTCTACCCTCTCACCTTTGCGAAATTATGTGAATGTGTGTAAAAGTCAACAAATGAAGATTAAAGACAGCCACGTTTCACTGACAGCTTTGTCTCTAGGCTTGTCCCTGTGCCTCTGGGGAACAGAGACAATTACATTTAAAATGGGATTCATTCAAAGCGTTCAACAACTCATTAATTGCATATTGCAAACAGTACATTTCAGCAGAAAGCACTGATGAATAACTGCAAAAAGCTTTGAAAAAAACCCCTCAGAAACACTAGCCATTTGGTTCATGCTTGAATTCATAATTTGAAAATATGACTGAATGTGGAACTTTACTTGACCAGTCTTTTAATGCATGCACCTCACCTGTATCCTAATTATCTGTTGTCAGACTGTAAAAGGTGTCCTGTTAGGTGTTGCCAAAGTGGATCTGATTCACATATTGGACTTTGCTCTGGCTTTATTCAGGTTTTGTGACCAACACTGAATACAGTATCTGAGAATTGACACTGAAAGAATTTGGAGAGGGCAATTGCTGTAATCTTTGGAATGTGGCTGCAAATTGGAGTACTTGGAGCAAAGCCATGTAGACACAGGGAGAACATACAAATTCCACACAGAATCTCTAGGGCTGACATGACAGCGTTTGCTTGTGCCACCACGCAGGCCGATTTATGAGAGGTGTGACTCAATAGAAATTAACTATTAAAACTATGTAAACTATGTAAAGCAAGAACAAGTATGCACCATTTGACATTGATTCGGTCAACGTCGTTTTGCTTTAATGACCAAGGTTGTAAGAACTCTAAGAGGAAATGGATCGGTCTTAATCTTATTCATTGATGAATGTCAGAAAACTAGTACAAATGCTGACACCTGCTGACAGAAGACACATAGTAACTTTCTTATTTTTGTTTTTGGTAAGTGTTTCATGCTTAATTAAAGATAATTAAAAAAAAAAACAAAAAAAAAAACAATAATTACTGTATTTTAATTAATATTATTGTTTAAAATGAAACAGGTCCAAGTATCTGAACCATGGTAATGGCCAGTATCACAGTATGTAATGTGGATGTTTAAGGATACCTTTACTGAGTTTCACCATTGTACTGATTTACCTAACTATTATACATAATACATTTTATCACAAGGCTTCTTGATGTGTGGATAATTTTACTGAAGTGAATAATGTAATACAGTATTACATAAACTGTAAAATTAGACCGCCAGAATATATTTCTTTGAAAACCCTGTGAATAAAAAGAGAAAGGTAAAAAATTGAAGGGTTCAGTATAGTGATATTTCAGCTGATAGCATTATCATCATATATTACATTGCTATTTTTTAGCTGCCGGTTCTGTGCCTACCATGACTCACTGGGTTCACTAGCTGTTCAGATACAAGGATAATGTGAGAGCTGAAGATAAAGGGGTTTGATGGCAAATGTGCACTTTTCCAAATATTCCACTAATACACTGCTCACAAAAATTAAAGGATATTTCATTTTGGCATTATTTATTTTAAAATATTCCCTATTTTTTGTGAGCAGTATACTTCAAAACCCCATTGTTGTTCTTTGGGGCACTCTCTTCCTAGCAGCCAGTTATCTGCAGACTCATGAGGCAGATTTGTCATTAGTTACGTCTTGCCATCTTACTGTAGTTTTGATTTACTTTTATTTCACAATTTTCAAGTCATGCCAGTTTTGTATAATATTAATAATAGTACTAACGATTGCTTATTCACTCAAACTCAACTCTCTTAATCCAATTATTTGGTAATTATCCTATTTTTAAATATGTCCTCTCTCTTAATATTAATTTAGCTTCTGTTTATTTAAACCATTAATATAAAAATATTGATTAGATAACTTTGTTTAATTGTTACAAATATAATTTAAGTCACCCACGGAGGATAGGTCTTGGTCCTCCCAAGGTTTCTTCCTTAAAATATTTAGGGACTTTTTTCTTTCCACTGTCACCCTAGATTTGCTCAATTTGGGAATGGGCTTAGATATTAGAAGATAATATACATTTGTAAAGCTTCTTTAAGAAAATGCTTAAGAAAAAAGCAAAATAGTAAGTCATTGGAATGTGGGAGGAAGCCCGAAGTCCTGGAAGACGTACTTGCACCCTGAAGATGTGAGGCCATTGCGTATTAATGATGCTTACGAATATTTAAACTGGCTTTCAAGTTGAAAAATGTATTGTAATTTTGTTAGACACAACTAATCTTTCAAGTTGTTTTATGAATTATGAAGAAACAGTTTTAAAAATACTGTCTGAATTACCCTGTTGTCTAAAAATCAGTTTCTCAATCTTGTCTAGGCCATATAAGATATTAAACTTAGAAAGAATACTACTGTGGTGTATTTCTTTAAACTACTCGCACGAGTATCTGTACCATGCACCCAAACACGTTTAATCACCAAAGTGCAGTTCATTTTATCACAGCGTTTGCTCTGTACTGTGTCCGGGTACTCCTTAGCATGGAACACAACATCAGCTGCCTCCATGTAAAAAAATCTTCTTTTGTCTGCTAAAAGTAAACAAAATGTGCACATTGTTGCTTTCATTTGACATATTTGTAATGCAGTTGAGCTGGCACACATGCATACACACATTTAAATTAGTTGCATGGTGCAAAAGATGCATGTGGTCAGTAAACAATCCAGTACTTTAATATAACGTGTTATTATTGCTTTAATAACATGTACATTGCTTATAAAGCAGTGTGTCTGAAAACCACAGTCAGAACCCACAGGGCTAGGCCACTGTTTTCTCTGAGTAAATTAATTAACAGCACATCACTCTAACGGAGCAGGGAGGATGTGGCTGAATGCTTCGTTTCTCTAGCAAGCAATGCACTGATTTTGTTTTCCCTGATGGCACAGCAGAAGAAAACCTGCTCTCTGAGGAAACTTTGTGCACCTTTCACCGTAGGCTTTGGGGCTAAATGTTATAAAACAAAGCTTGTGCCATTGGCATAGGGGCACTATTTCAATCGG
Organism: Parotocinclus spilosoma; assembly: GCA_033117975.1. NCBI lineage: Eukaryota > Metazoa > Chordata > Actinopteri > Siluriformes > Loricariidae > Parotocinclus > Parotocinclus spilosoma. The sequence continues at coordinate 5,317,870 of JAVSBV010000113.1, forward strand.
CAGAAATAACATTTTTTTCTGATTATTCAAATTAATACTAGATCTAATTTAATGTAGAATTTGCAGTGCATCGGTAAGTAGACATTAGCAAATATTATGTTTAAAGAATGATGTTACACAGTTACTAGATTAGCAACGGTGTCCTGGAAATAGTTATTCAAAAGATTATTCCTTTCAAACTGATAACATTTAATTTTACTACTAACTTCCACTGTAGATGCTAAATACATGCCTGTAAACGAACGAAACAGTGGATGTTGACCTGAAGCAGGCACTAGGAGATTAGCTTCTCCTTCTGGGATATTCCTAGTTTTTAGAAGAACCAAAAAAATTAATGAACTGAAAATGTAAAAAAAAAATAACAGAGACAGTGAAAAAATGGGAAGGTAAAGAAACTGCAGCAGTTGCCTGTGTTGACCTTAATGGCCTCCCAACTATCTGACTAGCAATTACAGCCTCCCAAATTATGATCCATTCAGTCAGATGGGAGCACATTAGAGAATGAAGACGGATGAACCAAGAGCAGAAGAGCCTGCTCCAGATTGATTATTGATTTGTTGGACAATGATGGATCGGCATTTGGTGTGGAGTGTAGGGGCAGAGCTAGAGCGTGGGTGGGAGATGGAGCCAGGATTAAAGGAATGTTTGATGATTGGGTAAAGTTGACAGATGGGGGTTTAAAAACCGTCTGCAGATGTGAATACTTACATTGGACACAGGAAGTTTGGACCTAGATTGTTGAGAGAACTGTGATCAGCTATGAAATGGCTGGTATACATTTAACCCTTTTGGATGGTGTCTGCAGATTTTAAGCACAATGTTCTAAAGACCCTCTTGAAGTTGGGAAAAACAAAAAGGACTTAACTATTATAAATGGTTGTGACAGGTTGGTTTTATGTTGCATGATGAGGTTTTTCTGTGTTTGAACCTCTTCTTTTGCAGATTCCTGATTGGTCACTTTGTCTAGGAATGTGGTGGCCTAGTAGTTAAGGTACTGGATTATGGACCAAAAGGTTCAGGGTTCAAATCACACCTCTGCCAAGCTACTACAGATGGGTCCCTTAACCCACATATCATGTTATGACTGTCCAGGTTCATATGTCTGAATATAAGAAGAAGTGTCTTTGTGGTTTTATCTGCTTCAGTGCCATTGCTGTGTGTTTACTTTTTTGTTTACCTTTCTGTGTTCCTTGAACCAATTATGAAATATCCCTCAAGTTTTATGAGCAGTGTACACTTAGTCTCTATAAGTTTAATATAAAACCAGTGGGATGAGCTTAACTTTCAGGCTTTTAGCCATGGTTGTGATCTTGAGATTGTGTAGACAACCAGTTTGACAAACTGGTGAGCAATTCTTAAATGAAATTAAGCAGAATTAAAAAAACAAACAATAGAGATTGTTTACATTTCATCTTATGTGAAAAACAAGATATAGTGTTGCCTGAAAGTTTAGTAACTATATTTAAGCATAAATATGACCTAAAACATGAGCAATTGTTTACAATAGAACTAAAACTAGGCAAACAGTGACCAACAAAGCAAAATAAATGCTTTACTTGGTAATCTATCTTTTAAGAAAAATAATCCAGTATGAAATCTGAGAGTTGCGAAAGTATGTGAACTTTCTCTGATGAACAGTAATAATGGTTTTGCAGTGCACTTTGTTGGTTGACCAATCCTGTGCAGAATAACAATCTTGAGATAGATCATTAACCTTATCCAGCCTGATGAGCATCAGCTTTTGTTTGCTGAGGTCCACAGGTATCTCATTCATGCCATGATACTTCCACAAGTATGTTATATAGTATATATGATAAACATAAGACATTAATAGATCACTCTTGTTTAAATACAACAGGGCACCTGCTCACACATGATTGTCATCCCAGTGACTAAAATCACCTTCAAATTAACTATTGATTCTAGTGGTTCTCCTAATTTTGCCATTAACTGCTATGTAATAGTGGATCATTTTTTCTCCATAAATAAATGACTATGTTGAATATTTTTGTTGAATATGATAAACTGGTTGTTCTTTATCTACTATTAAGCATTGTGTGAAAATCTGATGTTGTTTTAGGTCATATTTATTCAGAGACATAGAAACTTTGAAATGGTTAACAGACTTTCAAGCATCACTGTAACATATAGTCTACTGTTACCCACAGGACTCTTAACTTGCTTAATGTTTGTCACTGGTGATGCACTTGAAGCCAGTTAAACTGACCATTTAAAAATGTATATGATCATACACACTTGTTTTCATGGTAAGGGCAAATTGAGTCTCATTGATGTTTATTAACTTTTTTAAATGTTTTGGTAATACATGTATCAGTGACAAGGGTGTGCAAATCCTTAATAAACCCATGCCAACCTAATCCATTATAATGCTGGGTGGATGCTGATCTGTGCTATGCCAAAATGGTGTTTTTTAGAAATAGCACAGCTGTGAATGAGAATCTGTTTGCGATTTCACAACTCTTGCTCCACGAGCCACAAAGGCCAGATAAAATACTTACACTATACAACCCAGTCAAAGTGGGTTTATGTCCCTGCTGGGGTCTATCTGTGCATTTGCCTGGTCAAGACTGATTATAGGCTTGTGTGTTCGTGTGTGCTCAGGTTTTGCAATGTGTTTCTATGTGTAAGTACACTTATATCTGTTCCAGTATTTTATATAGTGTGTTCTGCAAGAGAAGTGAATAGCCCGTTTCTGAATCACAGCTGTATTTTAGAACTTTGTCTACGATGACCTGACTGCAAAGTGCCTTATTTTTACCTGACACTCTCGGATTCTTCTTCACCTCATTGAGCATTCTGCACTGTGCTCATGCAGTCATCTTTACAGGATGACTACAAGTATGGAAAGTAGCATCAGTTCTGAACTTGCCACGTTGTTAGACAGTCAGTCGTACTGTAGACACATGAACATAAAGGCTTTTACAGATGTTTGTAACCCTTTCCAGCTTAATGAAAGTTAACGCTTCTTGAACATAGGTCTTCTGAAAGCTCTTTTGTGCGAGGCATGGTTCACATTAGGTGATGCTTCTTGAGAACAGCAAACTCAGAATGGGTATGTGGTTTTATAGGGCAGGGCAGCTTTAACCAACACATCCAATCTCATCACACTGATTCGACTCCAGGTTGGCTGACTCCTGGCCCCAATTAGCTCTTGGAGAAGTCATTAGCCTACAGGTTCACACATTTTTTCAGCCAGCACTGTGAATGTTTGCATGTTGCATTCAATAAAACATGGAAAATGTATTTTTGTATCAGTTTAAGCAGAATGTTTGTCTGTTTGTGCGACTTGGATGAAGATGACCAAGTTATGAGGAAATCCAAGTAATCCCAAAGGGTTCACATACTTTTTCTTGCAGCTGTATACTGCTGCACTGCTATACACCATAACTAATATTTTTGGATCTCAGTTTGTAAAAGCAGGTTCGAGGTCGAATAATGCTTGGAGTTTGGATAATGGGGTTCAACTGCATTATTTAAACTATTCATGTGTTGCAAGCTATAAGTAGTCATTAAGAAACCAGAAGCTGTCATGAAGGCAAATATGCTGCTGCAAAATGAGGCTATGTAGATAAATACTTTTTGATGAGAACAGTGTACTCGTCAGTTTTACATTAATCATTGGTAAAATACTGATGAGGGCTAAATTAATGAACCTAATGAAGCTATTAGTGTAATTAGAACTGTTCTAATCACTCCTTTTTTGACCTGTTTTCCCTAGCTCATAGTTGAAACCACTTTAGCATTACAGCTATGTTTTCATAAATTTGACTCCTAGTTTATCTACATATGTGATATTGTTTCAGGATTATGAATTGCTGAGATGTTTTTCTTTAGTGAGAAAAAGAAAAAAAAATGGCATATTGGGTCATAATTGGTATGATTTCCAGCAATAGCTCATTTACACCATCATTTTTAGTTGTATCTGTTGGGCGAGATTTAAGTGGTCCTCAAGGACCTGTTCTGTGTGTGTTTATGTAAAGAGGTGCATATTATAGATTATCAATTGTGTAGACAAGAGCAACTTTTCAGGCGAAAGCTAGTGTATGTTGTGGCAGTCTGCTTACAGTGCAGCCAATTAGCCTTTGTTTACGGCTTTAAAAAGCTCTTTTAAGCCACATTAAACATGCACATTTCAACAAATGGCTGGATGTCTGTAAGGTTAATGAATTTTCTCTTCACTAAGGCGGCAGAAATTAACAAGTGGATTTTGAGATGACAGTCTGAGAGCAGTTTTTCATGTAAACAAATTCCGGCTGCATTCCCCCGTACACACACACACACACACACACACACACACACACACACACACACACACACACACATATCTTGCTTATAGCAAAAGTTGCCTTAGATCACAGCTGGTGGTCTAACTGGAGTTCTTGCTTGAATAAAAAAAAATCCCAAACAGGAACCAGTGTGACCTGAGCAGAATCTTGTATTTCTAAAACACACCCAGGATGTCCATCAGTGGCTCTCAACAGAACCAATTGTTATATCACCTGCTGTTTGCTCCACAGGCATGTCGCATCCATAATAACAGTTGTTTTTGAATCGATTCAGGGAGTACACACTCAAGCACTGGAGGTAAATCATTATAGAAATATGTAATATTTTACTCCGTTTGATGTGACTATTGCTAAGACGATACTGCGAAACCCGGGAGTAACTAGTTACTTCTTCATTGCAGCTAAACCCTTTTTAAATCATAGGTTTTTACTGAGCACTTGAGGTGGGATATATAATGTTTATTAGTAACATTATATAACAATTGTTGTTGTGATTTTTTTTTCATTTTTTTTTTCATTTTGTGATGTAAAACGTATGCACATGTGGAGTAAAAAAACAGACCGTTTGTATTATTTTGGCATGTTTATTGCCCTGTATCTCATAACATTATTACAGTTTTAGAAATGTAACAACAAGGCCTGAAGAGAACAGGAACAGCAACAGCAACAAAATGTGATGGCCTGAATATAGTGATAGGCTCTGGACCTGTTGCGACCATTATTTTTTTAACCCTATACTGAGGATTGCAACTTAATTACATTTATAAGTTGTAACCACCGTAACACTGAGGAATTTTAGGTGCACGCTTATGTTCAATCTTTATCTGTAAACCCCCCCACGAAAAACAAACCCTTGTTGTCCAATACATGTCATAACCCATATGTTAGCTTGCCAGTTTTATTAGCTATTGTAGTACAGCAGTTGTAATCATGTGTTGTGTTCTTAGATCCCAGTGTGGTGTTCTGCTGCTGTAGCCCATCTGCTTCAAGGTTCAGATGCTCTTCAGCATACCTTGGTTGTGTCTACTGGTTAAGTTACTGTTTTGAATCATCTTGAACCTTGCCATTCTCCTCTGGCATCAACAAGGCCTTTCACTCATATCTGCAAACTGCAGCTCACGGGATATTACAGAGCGCAGGAATAACAACAAAGGCCCAGATGACAAACTGCAAACTCCCACCAATAAATGCAAAACCTTTACTGTCCCGCATATAGAAGAAAAGTGCCAAGCTGAATCTAAACACAAGAAAATAGCAAACAGCATGCGCACAACTTCAAAACAGGCAACAGACCAAAAATGTATCTAGACAACCGATGGGACCATGTCATTTACACTAGATGTCATATTGGACATATCTGATTGACACACTCCTTCTTGTTGAAGGGTGAAGAATTCCCACAATACGAAACCTGCCAAAATGCAATCACTATAAAACATTTACTCACTGAACCAAGTACCTACCAGAAAAATGAGTCAAACAGATTTAACTGAAATATTCAACAAAGACAAAGCAAGCAAAGAATTGAAATTCTTTACGCTTATCAAACATTATATTGCTATCATGTCAATTAAATGGCGACAATAGCCTACATGTAATATTACCATTCCTGCCATAAAGTGGGCGACGTGCCGAAGTGGCGTTAAAATCCATCAACCAACCAACCACTAGCAAAAGTTACAGTGCATCCGGAAAGTATTCACAGCGCTTCACTTTTTCCACATTTTGTTACATTACAGCCGTATTCCAAAT
>JAVSBV010000113.1:5333829-5346499 GCA_033117975.1 Parotocinclus spilosoma
AACATCCCTTTCAGACAGCTTCCTCTTGCGTCCACAGTTAATCCTGTTGGATGTGGTTCGTCCTTCTTGGTGGTATGATGACATTACCCTGGATACTGTGGCTCTTACATCACAAATCTCCCACACTAAAAAGACAGGTGTTTCAGTTTCATTATCTAACCCCTGTAGAGACAAATCCAAATATAATTTTTTTGCTTCAATCATCAGCATGTTACATATAGTCATGATACCATTGCTAAAACAACAAATCTATGGTGGCCTAAGACTTTTGCAGAATATTTTACAGATGTTAACTTATCAAAAAATCCATCCCCAGAATCATCACTCAGGGGATTAGAGATTAGAGGTGAATGCAGTACAGAATGAGACTGCACTAAACAGACCACCACAGATTAAATAAGAACCAGATGGTTAAACCGTCTTTACTTTCCAGAACGATGGTGCATAAGTATTACGTAATAGACCACCTGCTGGGGGAGAGCAGAGTTTAAGTAGAGGACAGAGGTGACTCAGAGGAGAGCTGATCGGTATGCTGTGCTACCGGTCCTTGAACAGAGCCCTTAAACTTCAACTACTCTAAATATTTTGCTAAATTCCTCCAGTTTTCACCCCAATTTAATGCTCTGCGTTCCTGGCCAAGCACCACAGGTTATAGTTGCTCCTGCAGATAAGATCATCATAGAGGTTGATGTTTCAATGGCAGGATCATACAGTGTTGCATGAGGCATGAACCTCAGGCATGGCAAATATTCTGGTCACAAAAATTAGGGGATAGCCCAAAATCAAATATTTCCTGTTAAAATAATAACTATGTACTTAAATCTAAAATAATATCAGCTAATTTTATTTCTATTTCAGATAATAAATTAAATATTTGTGTGAGCAGTGTAAGTTTGTCAGACTGTATAACATCATTACCACCATCTACAATACTCTAATAATCTTTTCCAGTTAAAAATTCAGATCTTTACTATTTACTTGGCTTGTCTTATCAAAGGAGTATTGGTTGCCCATTTAAGCCTGGTTTTTCCTTGTCACTGTCACCTCTAGCTGCTCAAATACATTTCCATTTCCATTTCCAGCATTTAGCAGATGCGCTTATCCAGAGCGACTTACAACTGATACAGTCTTACAATCCAAGCAATTGTGAGTTAAGGGCCTTGCTCAAGGACTCAACTGTGTCAGCTTGGCAGAGGTGGGATCTGAACCCTGAACCTTTTGGTCCAGAGTCCAGTGCCTTAACCATTAGGCTACCACAGTCCCACAGTCCAATAGGGGTCTTCACTACTTTTTAACATTGTGACAAGGTCTGAGAAAGTGAATCTGACATGTGCCGATTATTTTCCTTGCCGCTCTTTCTCTCTATGTGGGAAGTTCTTATTCTTGCGGTTGCGTTCTGCCTTTAGAAGCGCCGCAAACACAGTGACCAGCACCGTCCCCGTAATGACGAGTACCGTCAGCGTCTCCGCCGCACACAGTTGACTGTCTACTCTCTCCAACAGCTCTCCAGTTTGCTGCCCGTGCTCTCGGCACGTCAGGTTCCGATAGTCGTCGACATGGAGGTGACGGACACTCATCAGCTTGGTGAAGGCGCGGTGCAGCTCACAATCGCAGCTCCACGGGTTCCCAGACAGCTGCAGGTGTGCGCCAACCGAACGCAGGTTGACGAACGCCTTAAACTTTAGCCGTTCCAGTCGGTTTCCCTGCAGGCCCAGCAGAGACAGGCTGGGCAGCGATGACAGGGCGTTTACCTCCACTGATGAGATCTGATTGCCACCCAAAAGAAGCACTTCCAGACTGGGAAGCGGGGAAAATGTGCCATCTGCAACGACGCCCAGGCGATTGTCCTGGAGAAAGAGGTGACGAAGGCGAGTGAGGCCTCTGAAGGCTCCGGGTTCAAGGGTGTGAATTCGGTTGTGGCTCACATCCAGTTTCTCTAAGCTTTCCAGTCGCTCCAGACTCGGAGGCTCGAGAAGCTCGAGGACATTCCGCTCTAAACGCAGCTCCTTCAGAGAAGACAAACCCTCTGAGAAATCTGCAGGGAGATGGCTCACGTTGTTACGGCTTATGTCCAGCTTCTCCAGAAAGGAAAGCGTGTAGAAGGCCTGAAGCAGATGAGTGAGAGAAGATCAGACATAGAATCAACATCCAGTTGCAGGTTTCAACCAAATCAAATGGTTACTAGCACTCAAGACCATTTCCATTATGGGAATTTGCAAATTACCACAGACCCAGTCAGGGCCGGAGTGGGCCCCTTTTTCAGCCCGGGAGTTTTATACCTAAATCCAGCCCACTTTTTCCTTTGGAGGAGGAATTTGAATAAATGAAACAGCAGTTAGCTCTTACAATGCCTTTTTATTGCGTATAAGTTCAAGTATATGTTGGTAAGTTAACAGAAAACCCTTCACTTAAGCATGTTTAATTCAAATTTAAATGAGCTTAAGATTTAAAACGTAAAAAAAAATGTGATAAAGATGAAAACATATTTACATTTGTACAGGATCAATAAGTGGAAATTAAAATAATAAAAAATTTAAATTGCATCTTTCTCCCCCAACAGAGAGGTGCTCTATTGTTAGATTTACGCTAAACTCTTACACTTTTAAATTATGTTTATTATTTTCAGCTTGAAACTGGACATTTGTGATTGATGGTGTGTATTGGGCTCTACAAAAATGAACGACGCTAAGTCGACATTGCAAACGTTGCGCAATATCTGACAATTCCAGATTATTTCCATATCTCTGCAACTTGTTTTGCACATTTGGCAGCTTCTTCTTCCATCTTCTTTTTGTTTTAATCTGGCCTTTTCGGCTCCACCTGGCCTTTTTTTACCCTCCATCACAGCTGACTGACGCTTCGTGCTATTCTGTTGCTATATTTTATTTTATCGCTCCAGAAAAGACCACTTGTGGGCGCAACCAACTCAAACATTTGGGAGGGGGAATTCCCTCAGATGGTAGAACCCATCTAATGATGAATAGAGAATGCATACATAGTTAAATGGAGAATGAATGCAAGAAGAAGATTAGATAAGTGACAGATAAGTGTCAAAATTATTTTTCCTGTCCAACTGACCCAAACTCGAGATTGATATGAGCCGGCCCATCTGGAATCTCCCGATTAGCCACTCCGGCCCTGGCTCTCGGTGTGATCACATAAGCATGCTCCTCCCAGAAAGTATAAGCACAGTGCAAGTGCATGTCAGTGTATACAATTGTGCTCTGGCACGGTAAAAGACAACCAGCCATAGTGTGAGTATGCCCTAGTTTTAATGTAAGAAATTCATTTTTATCCTTGGAATGGGTGTAAAGATCACATCAAGAAGTTACCTAAGGATCCAGTGGTAACAGAAAACTACGTTCTTGTAATTCATCAAGAAAGTCTAGAAGGAACGAGGGTTAAATCTCAAGACCATTTAATCTTTTCACAGTGCTTCTGGAACAAGTTTGTCAGACAGATAAGACAGACGTTTTATATAAAAATAAATTTAAATATTTAAATAAATGTTGTAGGACAATGTATTAGACCTATGCTTCATTGCAAACTTAATGTGATAAAGACCCAACACACGAATGAACAATAATAATCTTGTTTTTGTGGAAAAAATAAAATCTATATAAATTTGGTCAGTTATCTGATTAACAATTATACTTGCACTTAGTTTACATGACACATGTAGTAATAGGATTTTTAGTTTGCAACTGGTCAATAATCTCACCGAAGAATGTGATGTAAACTTCAAACTTAATATAAATAAAATAAAACAAATTATTTATTTTCTATTTGTAAATATATTTTATTAAATTTTTTAAAAATATATATTATTTTTAAGCAAATTTCACTGTAATTTATTGTGTTGCATTTAGTTTCAGGGTTGCCAGATCCTGCTTTAAAAATATGCTACAGGCCAGCAGCAAAAAACTCCCAAAAAGCCAGTTCTCTTAGTAAATTGATCCTGGTAATCGTGCTGGTTTACCCTTGTGTGCATTTGCAGACTGACGAAAAACGATCTGGGAAATAAGAGTATGCTGTTTACATGACCACAATTAAGTGGGCATATACACACTCGTTGTGATAGGTAAAGACATGAAAAGTACATTTTCTGCTTTGAATTTAAGTCCAATGCTCTCATACAAATCCCAAGGCCTTTGCATACACAATGTGTCCCTTGGGGTGCCAGTCCTTAAAGCTCCTGCTAGTACAGTAATTATGGCTTGTGAAAAGTTGAGTTTATAAGGAACAGAGTGACAATGTAATGTAGCCACAGTGGCCTTTAATCAAGGTAATGGGTGGTTGATTGGGGTGTTTTGTTAGGCTGTGCTGAGTGCATGTGATGATATGTGATTATATGGGAAGCGTGTTGACTGGATGGAGGCCCCCTACCCAGCAGCAGCAGGCAGGGAAGCCCACTACATCATTACAGTGAGTTGTTTTGTCATGGAGGTAAAGCTAGGCTCTCATTAGAGCCAGTCATGGTTTACACAGCTTTACCCTAGAGTTCTCTCTCTCTTTCACCTGGCCCCTGCTTACTCCATGAACTGCGGAACTGTGTGCTGTCGAAGACTCATAGTCCAGCACGCTCAACATGTTGTACAATATCTCTATCATTTGCAGTCTGCCCTACAGCTTGCAACACTTTTGTTGATTTTCAGCCCCGTTTGTCCTTAACTTAACCTCTCACAGTCACTCAGATTCTTGTCTCTGTCTTCTCTCAGGCCTCTTCCGCCCACCCCTCCTCACTACTACCCAGAAGAGTCATTCTGGGCACCAGACACCAATCTGCCAGACAGATGCCTTCAGCATCATTAAGGCATTCACGACGTCAATCATCTGGCAGAATGACTGGGCACTGCTGTGCTCTCCACTGCTAGGCCGAATAGACCTAGACGGAACTTGATTGCACTCTACTGGTCTGCCAGCCTCCACTTCCCAGTGACACACAGTGTTATGTAGAGATGTCAATCAAGCAGCTTCATGCTTTTAGAGGGTACTTAGTTTAGTCAACATCTCAACATGGCAGTGCACTTGCGAAATTAATTTGTTTGAGAAATTGCAGTCAAACAATTTTTAAATGCACTTAAAAATCCAATAACTGCAAAAAAAGATTTTGTCATCAATAAGTTCACTTGCACTTGTAGTAATCAGTAATCAGATAATGAGGAAAACACTTGATTTACATGACTCGGGCAGTAATCCAATTTTTATTTTGCAGCCAGCCAGTAATCTCACAGAAAGAGGTGATGTAAAGTTCACAAAATATTACACAATAAATAATGGTTTTCCCAAGCAATACTGCATTTCATGGCTCCTGAATTCAATTTCAGGGTTGCCAGATTCTGTGAAAGAAACAAGCAACCAGGGTCACTGCAATGGTGGAATAGCATAATGAACTGTTGGGGCATCTGAGTGTAAGCTGATATGTTAATTGTAAAATGGTTAATAAAGCCATCTTTAACTGGAGGCTCGTGTTATCAAATAACCGCATTGCCTTTTAAATTTGACATCAGGTTCTAGAACTGATAAAAATTCACAGCGAATCTAGATCTTAAAATTGGTCCAATCAAACAAGACCGAATCCAGCTGGGTGTGTAGATTTCTTTAATTGAAGATGATTTGCATGAGACATTTCAGGCATACAGTAGCATGGAATGTAGATCTTCTCAATCTGGGAGTAACACAGCAGCTGTGGGTTCAATAGGGCTCCTGATCATTTGTTCCTGCAGGGCTGCTAGCATGCTGGAGACTGGATGACTGTATCCCTCGTCTCCCAGTCCTGGCCAGTAATGGAGGATGGCTGGCCAGCTGCTGTTTCATGCTAGATTAGCCCTCCTGTGGTCAATTTGCTTTTCCTAATGTCAGCCCCCCCTCTGCTGTTGCCTAGCAACTACCGCTGCAACCAAGAAGCCCAGCCATGCATACAGAATTTCACCTGCCGGTAAGAAAAGGGTGTGTGTGTGTGTGTTTGTGGATGTGTGTGCGCACACGTGTGTAAAGCATGGCCTGCTTTTCTTGTGTGGACTCCAAATGATCCAAGTGCCTGTGTTTGAGAGTAAACCCCAGGTAGCCTACTCTTTTTGCCCCTTTCCATTAAAAGTATAGCTATTGGTATAAAGAAGAAAGAGGGTCATGCTGCCATTTTCTATCTCAGTGTGTAGTTTTTGTCTGTAAGCTGGTTCCCTGCCCTCTTTCTGTTTCTGACTCTTATATGAAGTGGCCTGCCACATATGTTATAGGGTGAGGTTATGTATGTCACCTAGATGCACGTTTGTGCCATTATGCTCTCCGTTGTGCTGTAAGTGTGGATAAGAAGTGGAAATGAGCTGCACTTGATTACATTTGCAAGGCATGAGCAGGGCTGAAGGTCAGTGAATCAGACAGAAGCTCTGTACAGGGGGCTCTCACTGCTGAATTGGCTGCCATCAGACCGAATGCAAAGGAAGCATTTATTTTGTGGCTGCACTGAGACACACTGGCATGTTGATGCAGACAAAACCCCAATCTTACACTGCCTTCAGTTCTCAATAATTCACAAGCAGGTTTACTTTGTTGCTAAGCAAATCATGGCACCATGGTGTGCTAAAGACCAATACCTTCTGAATGGCATCTAAATACATATTAAACATGTGTGCGGAAATGGCTTGTCTCAGTGCTTAATATCTGAACTAGTGGTAAACATGATGTAAATGTAAAACTGTAAATGTTGTACCGTATTTGCATCACAACTTTTATCCTTGCTGGATAAAAGATACTTTTTTTTTTTACAAGAAGAAACGTTAAGCTGGAGAAATATTTTATATTTATGTGTATTCATAAGTTGCAATTACAAGTTGGAATTTTAGATAATAGGTCCTTAATTGGCCCACCACTACAGGGACCTGGATTTGAATCCTGACAGGATATATATGTGTATTCTCAGTCATCCAGATAATGTTAGACTTGAGTGTTGAGTTAAAGGCACCTGGACTTTTTGAATTCCAAGTGGCTTTACCTCTTAATCAAAAGGCTTCATTAGTTTTAGAAGCTGATGTGCAGTCCCAGGTATTTAGCCCTGATAGGGGTGTCAACTTGGAGGTGGTCGTGAGAGTCTACCCTGGGCCAAGATGTGACCCATTAGTAAGTCGTTGTCATCATCAAAGTCTTTAGTCACATGGGTTGAGGTGTAAATGGGAGGTTAAACTGCCTGGGAAGGGATTTCAATTAAACTAGATAACTGGTATCATAAACTACCTTCTGTTCAATGATGGTTGTTCTATTTGGAGATAAATGGCCTTCTCCACTTCTCTTTCAAAACTTCTGCCTTCTCTGTTCAAAATATGAACATTTGTATCCTCAAAGGAGGGTTTCCTTGGCTTTAAATGCAGATGACCTAACAGGACCTTAAAACCAGGATTTACAACGTTACGTTACAACGTTACAAATGAAAACAGTTGTCTGCTTGTGGGGGGCATCTGATTGTGGGATCACCACCTGGTGCTGCAAGCGTGAGCCTACCTAGCACTGGTCCCCTGCTCACCCTGACTAGGAAGAGCACTATTAGAAACATAAAGGAACCATCCCAAAACAAACTTTTTGACCTAATCCTTACTTTTTAGGTGCTTTCATACTGTTGGAATGTTTCCATATTTCTTTGAATTGTCTCTTTATGTGTTAGAACACCATGTACAAGGGCTTTATAAGCTCCTACTTTAAAGTGAGGCCTTTCTTACCGCATAGGAACACTGAGTGAAGATTATAAGGTGATTGGTCCAGAATAATAGAATGGTGATTGATCCGGATGTAGTAAAGCAAGTATATAGTGATTGGTCAAGACACAAGTCTTGTTAAGGGAAACAGAATCTTTAAATATAATTGTACACCGGTAGCCATATAGACAACAGATGTTTGTGGTAAAAATAGAAGGAGGTATGACATGATTTTCAGTGGCTTATGCCACTTCATCGTCACATAGCGTTCCAACTGACGGTGCAATTACAAACCAAAACAAAGTTCTCAGGGGAGCTCTGCAAGGGATAGTTCTTCCGATAATTAGTTCTATAACTGTGCAGAAGCAGCTTTTGGAAGTGGCAGATAATTCTTAATATTTCCTTGACAACACTCTCCCTCATCTGTTAGGCCAGAAACTACATAAAGACAAGAAAATGTAATTATTCCCAGTACGAGTGTAATTATGACTTGGCAAGTCGGTAAAAGAGTAAAATCACGAAAATGAATGCAGAATTCATTTAAAGCCTGTTTTAGAATTCTGTTTAGTGTGATCAGAGGGGTCAAGAGCTGAACTCTCCTTTTAAGCTGCAGATTTAATTTGATTATAGTTGACCTTTGGACTGCGAGGCTGAAAAAAGGCTGATCTGCCAAAAAGGTAACGAGGCTTGATTGTAAATACTGCATTTGAAGAGCAGTTTGTATCCATGGGCCACTTCAGCCTGTCTTTGCTGCAGAGTGCTTTAAAAGCACTGGAGCCTGAAATGCTGGTTTGTAGAGCGGGACCAGAGAGCTGTCGAAGGCCATGACCACTGCCTAGTGCTAGGACTTGCTCTCTCGCTTTGTCAGGATGAGTGGCTCATTCACACCAGACAGCAAAACTGATCCTTTCAAATGGTCTCCACTCCAGATGCTACCCGCAGCTGCAAATATATTCATCCAGTAAGAGTGCATACTTTATCATTTGTGCTATAAAATTGTTTCAAACAACTAGTGAATCTAACCCGAAGGCTACAGTGACTTTAAACACTGGAGTATTATGTTAAGGTATTAAAAGTTTATTAAAGGTTTATTGGTTCTGATCTAATCTTACTGAATAATCACCTTTATGTTGTTTATGTACAGAATAAGCATTTAAAGCAAATTAAAGGCAACTCTGGGAAGCAGGAACAACCCTAGACGAGGTGCCAATCCATCGTAGGGCACACACACGCACACACGTCTCACACTGAGGACCACTTTAGAGACACCAATTAACCTAACGTGCATGTCTTTGGACTGTGGGAGGAAACCAGAATACCTGGAGTAAACCTATGCAGACACGGGGAGGACCCTGGTCGCGCCACCCTGGGATTGAACATGGGACCATCGAGCCACCATGCTGCCCTCACAGTCAACAATAACATTTAAATCAACTTTATTTTTCTTCAAAATTTTACTCAACTGCCATTTGCCTCTAGAACTGTGTCAGTTTCTTTTAGTTGTGCAGTGGTCTAGAATTTGATGTTTGTATCTAAAAATTTACCAATTGTGTAATATTTTATTGAAAATTATTTAGTGTCAAATATTTCTAAACTAAAAAGCTAAACTATTTCGGTAACATTATGCCAAAAATATTAATATAAATTGTATATGTAAAAATCTAGGGTGTTTAAAATGTTGAACAATGCTGTATATGATTGTCTAGGGTTGGGCAGTATGGTGTTTTTTGGAAATACTGCAATATTAAAAATTGTTATAATAAAAAAACAACCAGTTTTCTCAGTTTTCAGTTTTCTACTTTAAACACTGGATTTACCTTCTTAAAGCACCACCGCAGTCAAAAGAATCCTGGGAAAAGGACCCGAAAAAAATAAGATATAAAATAATACCTATTTTTTCTTCTACCTTTCAGCTTAATTTTCTGATTATTTGTGACAACCCTGTTCTGAAGGCCTACATTATGAACACATTATAATCAGACCTGAAAAGTAGGCTATTTTAGTTCCAAATTCATCCGCCCCTGTTAAATTATTGCACGATCTATTTGAACAAGGGATGTTTCATTTTACAAAGGGGGAAGCGGGTGGAACGTAATTGAAATTGAAACCGTTTATATTAATACAAATAGGCTATTCCATGTCTTGCGTCCACTCGTAACCATCATATCTTCATGTAAGTTGAATAAATTGTGTATGATTTATAGCTTTCAGCATCTCTGTTGTGAATACACTGATTATAACAGGCCTATCCATGCTTGCACATCAACTTTAATTACCTGCAAATTGTCCTAGAATTATATAATATTGAATATCATTTCAGTAACGCACACCCCAAACCCTCTTAACAGACCTTCGTTAGTTTCATACATTTGAATGGTTTGGCTAAAATGACTCATAAATCATACCACGAGTAGCATATTGTGTTATTTCTTGTTGAGCGCTGCTGTTTTTTGCCTATCATATATAGAAAGTGATCTGTGACAGAAGACAGAATATTTCTATTCTGTGACATGTAGCATTGTTATCCTATCACACCCCCAGCCCCCCATCACCCCAGCACACACCCACACACCTGGATAGTATATACTCCACTACTGTCCACATTTGAGGACAGCTACTTCTTCTCAGAGCTAACATACATGCACTTCAGTAGCAGCTGGTGCTTTTGCAGGGGTGGGCCATTAATAAAAAAAAACAAAACAATTTATTCACAAAAATATTTCATAATTTAATGTTTGGTGATAAGTAAAACAGACTTGCAACTAATTGTCTTTATCCCATTAAAATAATTATACCTGAAAGCGAAGTAAGTGTCAAATCTAATGTATTAAAGAAGTAGCCCAACTGACAAATTGCTTGGTGAGAAATGTGTATTTGCATTTACTAGAATTCACTAGCTTTTTTGTGTTTGCTTGATGAGGGAATATTATCGTAGAAATGTACAGGTTAGGCAGTAAACAGAAAGTGTCTGTCTGCTGTTCTTGCATGTTGAGTGTAGCAGTGTAACTTTGTATCGCAATGCAAAATATTGTCGGGTGAGACAATGCATTGTATAGTTGAATTATGCAGTCTTGATTAAACCACTGTCAAATCAAATCTGTTTTCTCACTTTCTCAGTAAAAATCCTTCCAATTTCCTGTAATGGCCAGAGAAGAAATTTCGGGGAATGTTATTTTGCAAGAAATGTACACATTATTTTTGAATCGCCCTTTCTTTTAGTTGCAGTGTTTGTTTAAACACTTGTACTATAAAACGTATTGCTTTGCATTGGCTACATTTTAGGAATAAATAAGGAATTAATCTGATTAAATGTAAAATCAATCAACAGTAAACTCAGCATCATGGATTGAATTGAATTATAATAAGAGTGCATAGTTCCACCCCTTTCTGGGAGGATGTGAATAAATATGTGAATTTCTGTTCGTGTGCTCTGTTGATTAATTATGTTGTCGTCAGCAGAGGCATGCAGGTAAAGCCAACACAGTTAATCGTTACCCAGAATGCATTTGTTGCCAGTCAGTGCAAATGAAAGTCTGCCATGGTACGGACTATTTAAGCGTGCCAAATGCCAGCGCTCTTGACTACATTTTCTTTGAAGCACAGATGGTAAAGGTAATTGTTTGTCCTCGGTGTTGTTATGGAAGAGTATTAAATGAACAAATATAAGTTTGAAAACAAAACATGGAAAGATATTTAAGTTAAAAGCAAAGTGAAAAACCTGGAGAAAAATGCTTGGAGAAAATTAAATATGGGGTCTTGTAGGGTTAAAGTGAAATAAAAACCTCTTAAGTTTAAAAGATAGTGAAAGATATGTTTTCGGTTTGTTAGTTTTCCTACTGAACACATTGTTGGTTGACATTTCTTTTGTTTTATTTGCCCGCACATTTTCAGTGGAGTACTTTATAGGAATACATGTTTGTTGTGCCATCCAGAGGCACACTTATAGTCTGTCAGTCCAGTGTTCTTTAGATTTATGGATTCAGTCACATTCTGTTCACTGTTATAGATTTTTTACTGGTGCCATTATGTCTCTCAAAAGCAGATGTTTGTCCCTAGCATCCCTAGCACCTGAAAGTAAGCATCCCTGTTATACATTTGAACGTGTGATGTGATATATTTATGTGATATATTGAGTATAGGCCTGTCAAACACTAAATTGTAGTCTAAATTTTGGATGCTGGTTTTTTCATTTTAAATTTGCCAGATTTGGTTTAACAATATATGAAATTTGAGACGTATTATCAAGAAATAGTATAGTATCGTAGTCATAGAAATTACAAAGAGCAGAGTGGATATAGATTTAGAGAGTCCCATCTTTTTTCCAATAGTGCTGGGACCACCAGTTTTAGACTGCTTGTGGCACAGCTGTGATTTGAGGTCAAGGCTTTATTTAATCGCCACCCCTGGTTTTTTTTTGCCTGTAGCCTTTATACAGCTGATGCCATATTTACTCTTTATCAACAAGTTTCCCATTTATAGTCCTCCCTTCATCAGATTCCTACAGGTCAGTGTTGGCAGGTGTGGAAAACGTAACTCATAAAAGTGTAGGATTGTTTTGTGGCTCAATTATGCCATACATACAAATAGTTTCTAATCTAGGTGTCCTGGCATCTAAGAATATGTTTTCATAACATCCTGAGGCTCAAGGTGGTAACAGCTTAAATATTGCAGCATCTTTAGATGAATTTTGCGCATATGAGATCACACTGCACTTTGGGACACATTTAATGCACATATTAGCACATTATATTTTACACCAAACAGGGCATTTTACAAATAGTTTCACATTATAATAAAGGTGAATTACTTACAAATTGTAAACTACTGCAGAAATAATAATTTGCATCACTGACACATAATGAAAAGTGTCAATCAACACTGGGAGCAGTGGGGATTGCTCTAAGACTGCAAAAATAAGTGATCAAATATATACTGTTGTGTGTACATGTCATTGACTAAATATGCGCTACAACGCGCTCAACTTT
>JAVSBV010000113.1:5347423-5362570 GCA_033117975.1 Parotocinclus spilosoma
AGAGCACAATGGCCTCCATAATCCTCAAATGGAAGAAGTTCGCCTGCATAGAGTTTGCCAAAAAACACATGAAAGACTCCCTTACTATGAGAAATGAAATTCTCTCGTCTGATGAAGATTGAACATTCTGAAATTAATTCTATGCGGTATGTGTGGAGAAAACCAGGCACTGCTCATTACCTGCCAATCCTAACAGAAAAACATGGTGGTGGCAGCATCATGCTTTGGGGCTGTTTTTTAGCTGCAGGGACAGGACGACTGGTTGCAATTGAAGGAAAGATGAATACGGCCAACTACAGACATATCCTGGAAGAAAGCACACAGCTAAAATAACAAAGGAGTGGCTTCAGAACAACTCTGTGACCATTCTTGACTCGCCCAGCCAGAGCCCTGACCAAAACCTAATTAAGCACTTCTGGAGAGACATGAAAATAGCCGTCTACCAACATTCACCATCCAACCTGACGGAACTGGAGAGGATCTGCAAGAAAGAATGGCGAAAAATCCCCAAATCAAGATATGAAAATCTTGTTGCATCAATCCCAAGAAGACTCATAGCTGTACTACCTCAAAGGGTGCTCCTACTAAATACGTATGACCATGTGATATTTCAGTTTTTCTTTTTTAATAAATTTACTAAATTATTCTACATGTCTGTTTTTTCTGTCAAGATGGGATGTTGAGTGTACATTAATGAGAAATTAAATCAACTTTTTTTTTTATTTTAGCAAATGGCTGCAATGAAACAACACTTTCCAGGACACTTGTCTGTTCTGAAACCAGTTAATATTATAGCTGTTGCTCATTAAAGAGAGTAACCATAACAATAAAATACTGTGGGTCTTGGTAAAATAAGTAAGTATAGTATAGCGTGATTTTATGCCGCTTGTCTGTTAGGCTCATTGAATTGGCCACTGGGCTGGTGTTGGTAATAAAGTATTTATAATTTTCTTTTCTGCACAGGGCTATTAAACTTTACCTCAAGCTCAAAATGCTTTTAAATTAACCCTCCACACTAAATTTATTTCAATGAAAATTATTTCTATATGTTTTTATAGGATACAAATATTTCAGTACTTTTATTTTCACCAGACAATCGAGTTTTGCAGGTAGACTATATTTGGTGGCAACGAGACTAAAGTTTAAAAAATGTAAGTATATTTTATTAATAACTTAAATTGTTCTGTTATTTGTATTTATATTAAGGGCAGTTGAATTTGATTCTTAAATTAAAAGGCCTCCAGGCTTGCTATCCCCTGAGAGTTGACCTGCTCCATTCTGCTCTCATTTTTAAGGCACCAATCACACATATTGATTAAATAATGTATCTTCATATTTACAAAGGACATGGAGGGTTTAAATTTTATTGGCACAGTGTGGACCAATAACTTTGAATTTGTAATATATAGAACAGTGCTAAAGTTTTAGGCCACTATATGTAGTTATTTATTGGTCTGTCTGTTAGAATGCAACCAGAAATTACAGGAAATGTATATGCAGTATTAAAAACAGAAAACAAAAGCTTTTATAGATGACACACATTTATCATGGCCTCCCATTAAGCTTGAGCAATAGCAACATCTGTCATTAGGATGCCAAGTTAAACCTTCTACAGGCCAAAGAAACTTGATCAGTAATGGCACTTTTGAAATGGTAGCAGCCATATGTTTTTTCAAAGATGGTTAAGAAATGCTCATAAATATTGAAGGAAATTAAGATCATTGGAAAGGAGTATTTTGGAGTGTATTCTGGAATAGTATTATAGATGGTCATAATATCGCTTTTAAAACAACAAACATCACTGTGACTCAAGTCTTTCACGCAAGTCTGTATGTAAATTAACCTTAAAAAATGTAAAATATATTTTAAATAATATATTTTAATATATATAATAATCATTTAAATTTAGAATATTAAATAAATTTAGAATATTAATAGATTTCTTTCTTAAAATGTATTTAAAAAATATGTTTAGGATTTTATCCAGCCCTTGAATTATATATGTCATTCATTTTGGAATTTCAGCATAGGTTTATTTGGTTGTATTTCACCTAGGGTTTAAAATGGCTAGTGTTCACATTAGTTATCAACGTCTTTTCACTTTTAATGTGCTATGTATATGGTCATTTCATTGCTTGTTGAATTAACACTTTTCTATTTGAAAAGGAAGATATGTGGTCGAGTGACTCTGATTATATCTCCAGTTCTGAGACTTTCAGCTCATTAAGTCTCCAACAGGCAGGTCACTTACTGCTGCCATTGTGCTCACTTGTCATGTACTGTACAGATCACATATTGAGGAAATGAATTCTCGTAATTCCCACATATTTAATGCTTTTAAATGATCTTAGTAAAAATGTGTACCTTATATGTTTATAAACTAACAGGAAACTTACTTGAAATAGTCAGTAGTAACAGGTTTTTTTACAATAGTAAAACATTATTTGAGTAGGAAGTTTGTTTACAGTTAAAGATGGTCGTTATTATTTAAACTGTGCATGTTTGAACTAATTCTCTAATACAGATGCAGGGGGCACTGTGCTCTCATTCTTGTTTCACCCGGGTACCACTGATCTGTATTATTTTGATTGAGCGTAATATTAACAAAGTAAGGCATATTAATAAAATAATATAGTATATATTTGGGGGCCTTTGGATTTGACCCACACAGCCACGACTACCCTTGGCATTTATAAACTCATTTTGATAAATCATCAAATTTATATCAAATGGAGTAGCTTGTGTGACATTTCGTTCCTGTGAGGTTGTCAGGAGAGCAGGTCTTCTGTGAATACATATCAGGTTGAGGTCTTAGTCTGTCCATAAAATTAAATTGTTTCTTAAGGTCATTTATTTTTAAGAGAAATTAATGAAAAATCTTTAAAATATTTAACACAAGACCACACAGCTTTCAACACCTCATTTTATTGTCCCAACATTCAAAAGTACAAATAATTCAAACACAACAGTTTATGAAAAACAAAAAAAACATTTACAGCAAGAGTTTTCAATATTTTGTTTCCAGTTTCAGAAATGACCTAAACTAGCAAGGATAACATGAAGTCATTCAACGCAGTAATTTGATTAATAATAAGAATAATAGTAATCATATAATAATAACAATAATCAATAATTGATAGGTAAATAATAACATAAGTAGGTGAGACCAGCTTGGTCCAGTGAACATATTTTTTTTCATCTTTTTTTTTCTTTAAAGATTTATAGATTCTCAGATAGTAAACAAACACATTTTCAGGAGAGAAAATGAGAAATGACAAGAGCCTTGTTCCTCACTTGGCCTTCCCTCCTACACTACTGGCTGTTGGTTTCCTATTGGCAGGCTGCCACTATAAGGCGCTACAGGGGGAGAAAGTGAGCCACAGCTATTTGGGCACGTATCACAAAGGTGGCCCCATGATCCAAGCACCCTAACCCCCACCCCACCCCACACACATGCATACACATGCACCCTTCACAAACACTCTTGATCGCAGTTGTACAGACTTTTTTTTAGGGTGGTTCCATGAGCTTAGAGGAGGAAGTGTAGCAAATGTATAAAATTACATGATACAGATTAGAACATTCTGTTGGGGTCGTTGCATAAATCAAACTCCCATATGTGTTGGGGTTTGAGAAGGGCTGTGTTATTGCCCAGCAGACAGAGCAGATGATGCAGGTGATGTGTTGAATGCTGCACAAATGGACATGTGATAAAAGCGTGACTCTATGCAGTTAAAGTTCTCCAACATTCATCGTTTCTATCTCAACATGAGCAGAATCCTTATTTTTAAGGAGCCATTCATTAATTTTTACCTCTCAAAATAGACTTTTTTTAGTAGAAAATATATTATGGGTGCCATCTATGAAATATTATATTCTTTATAGTTTTTTTTTTCAAACTTCAACCAGTACAATCAGCGTTAAAGCTTTTTGGAATGATGATGTCATATGCAAATGGTAGAATATGCTCAAACTGATGTAACATGACACTAAGATATCCACTGATTGGTCCAGTACAATTAATTAAAACGGACATACCATATACTTCATCAAAACAAGGCAACTAAGCCTAAATTATTGGATGCCATACAAATCCATGACAAACTATGTTTCAGACCCACATATTTGCATAAAGTTGGATCACAAAGCAACGGTAGTGTGTGGAGGGAGGGCGGGAAGCGGCTTTGAAAACGACACAAACTTATCACAGGTTATATTGAACCAGAACAACTGTTATAACATTCTATTAAGACTAAACTTTATTGAAAAAGATTTATGTTTAACAAGACAAGAAAAAAGCAATAGCAAATTTAACTATTGACTAGGTTATGCATAGCGAGTAACTGTTTCTAGTAATAAGGGAAGAGCCTCACCAACCCTCTTGACATTTTTTTAGTTTTTGACTTTTAAACCTTTTTATATTGTAATTTTGATATATTGGTACAAAGCACAAACGTACTAAAATTTCTCAGTGCACAGGACTAATGGAAGAGCATCTCCCCTAGTCGTTTGTTCCCTTTAGCTCTGAAACACCCCCTCCCTGTACCAGACTCACACAAAAACACAGACAACAGAACAACAAACAAATAAATAAATAAATAATCATTATAAATAAATAATTTAATCAATGAAACAATCAATTAATAAATAAATACATATTTTCAAGAAGCGTATTTTTTCAGTTTCTTTTGCCGCGGCGGTAAACGAAAAACTTTTTTCTTTTCACAAGCGACATGACAACATATTGAAACAGGATTCCTCACGAGTTTTCTAAGTAATTGAACCATCACTTCATAAAGGTTTCATATGAAAAAAGACAAGCTTGAACAAAAAACAGTGACAACTCAGATAGATATAGATATTGGAAAACAAATATTGACTATATATCATCTATTTGTACACAACAAAGAAAGACACATTTGTAATAGATTCTTTGAGGAAACGAATACTAGACTAACAAAACTAGCTAATCATCATTGAATTTTGACAAAGGCTGTACACTCAGCAATAACCTATATTTCAGCAAGCCAAAGAAAACTCGTTACATGATTCTTCAAGGCCCGAATTTGCTCACCTGTCATCAGAAATGATCTGAACCAGATAAGGGCCGACAATTAAAAAAACAAACGAATGAAAAAACAGCAGCTCAATTGAATGCCAACATCAAAGTTTCTTTTTTGTTCTCTAAATAACACACAGCACAACAAACTTGGATATTTAAGATATGTGAACATGTAATATAGCACCTACAGTTGATCGTTAAAGGAAGTACATCTCAAATGCAATACCATGAACTCAGAGCAAAATGAACTGTAAGGATGTATGTTTTCTAAATGGAGAAGAATAATTGTGTTACTGATATCCGAAAACCGACAATGGAAAGAAAATGATTGGACAATGTGTGGCCTTACTTTGGGCTCTTGACGGCGAGGATGCTTTAGGCCTGGGAAGACCCTATCCCTCTCCTACTGGGGATCGCTGTTGAACAATTACGTGCTATGAAAAATTACCTGCCTGAATTTGCATACCTTGATAAAACCATCCATCTACAAAACCAGTGCCAATCTGGTTCTCCCCGAAAAAACGAACAACCTTTGATCCTAAAAAGTACCACGGCAGAACGAACAAGACAAGGTGGCACCTGACCCCGTCCCCAACCCCTAATTAGCCAGTCAAAATATTTTTCTCTTTTTTCAAATCCAGATTCTTGTAAAAATTCTTCAATAATTATTATGTTAATTATTACTTATAAAAATAGATCTTCTTTCTCTTTATTTTTTCATTTTTTTCTAAACACATTTTCAAGCAAAGAGATCTTCTCTTTGGCAACAGTGTGTGTGTGTGTTTCTTGTGAACAGGAGTGCTAACCCATCCCTTCCCTCTCCCTGTCTCCCAATCCCTCGTGAGGAAAGACAAGTGTTCTGTTTGCAGTACAAAACAAAACAATGTTAGAAATTTATTTTCTGTTAGAGAAAAGGGATGGCGTCGTCATCCCTGTCTGTTGTGGGGGTTTAATAATATACATCAAAACAAATGAATGAATGATTACCAATTTGTTTAAAAAGAGCCCCCTCCCATTCTCTTCCCAGGGAGGTGTTATACTAACGACAGTGGATCCGGATTTAAAAGAGAACAAAAGGAAACCTGAATCGAGAGTACAATCTGAATAGGACATTCTCTTCTTTAAAATAAGGGCGGTCTGGTTTTGCTACTGTTTACAGAGAGGAGAAAACAAAGGAACAACCACGAGAACCCAAAGGATATACAACAGATGGCCTGTACCACTTACAGGTCTCCCAAATCATTAATATTTTCTGTTTTTAATTTCGTAATACTTAGGCAACATTGGCTTATAGGTCCAAAGTTATATTATAAGCCATATTCAGTCCTGTTTAGTTGGTGTGTTGATTGTGATCCTGTTGGTTGTAGGCTAGTTGTGTTGGCTGAGGTGGGTGTTAGTAGTGGTGTGTTTGACAGGGCTACATGACAGTGGGAAGGGAGTTCAGGATTTGTGGGTCTTGTTGGTCTTGAAAGAGACCTGCAGAACGCGGTCTCCCAGCCGGTACCCGTTTAGACTGGCGATGGCCATGGCTGCCTCATCGTAGTTCGTCATGGTGACGAAGCCGAACCCTTTGCACTTGTTGGTGTTGAAGTCACGGATCACCTTGACGTTGTTGACGGCACCGAACGGCCCAAACAGCTGCCACAGGACGCTTTCGTCTGAGTCTGGGGACAGGTTGTAAACGAAGATGCACCAGCCAGTGCCTGTGTGCCCGGGAATGTTCATGCCTACTAGACTGGTCATGCTATCTATGGTTATGGGAGAAAATCTGAAAGACATGAGGGAGAAGAAAACAAGAGACAGAAAATAGTGGGTGAAGGGAAAGAAAGAGAGGGGGAAAGGGAAAGAGAGATGGAAGACATGTTTTAGATAAGTCATAAAAAGCAGTTAAGCACTTTTTTTTTTTACCAGTTTAACACCCAGAGCGGTACACCATTACAATCATATTGGATCACCAACTCTTCCATTGCTGAAGCTAAACTGCACGTGCAGTATCTAATAGGAGCCTCATATCTTGCTGCCTCTTTTATGTTAACATCTTTTACATGTATTGCTCTCGACTTCAGATGAGTTGGATTCAATATGTGTTTGGTACTGAAAGGAAGGCGCCCGGTGGCTTTTTGTATACGGACTGAAAAGGCTGTACTCTAGACTGCGGGAGAGTCATGTGTAAATGCTTTTGAACAGATACGTGCTCCTTTTCTTTCACTGCCTTCCCGAGTGGATCTATTGCTGAGAGCAAATTGCAGGAAGTCATCACATTAATATGTGCCAAATTCATGGGGGATTTGAAACGCGACTTGGTAAATCTGCGCTTATTCCTATTGTGGTTGTTCTTTTACTTCGGTTCTTTTCCTTCTCTCGATTCAGAGATTTAAAGGCTTGCTTGACTTCAGTTAATTGCCTTTCTTCTTAAAGGAAATGTCCACTTTAAATCAAAGCTAGGTTGGATAAAAGGATTGTTTTGTGCGCCACCTCTTTAGGAATAGCTCTAGGCATTATTTATGGGTCTTTAACTGACGTTTCTACTTCGTTGCAGTCGAGATGCCAGTAGCTAAAGCAAGAATGCGAGTGCGAGCGCTTGTAGGAAATGCAAGCCATGCTCCTGAGCCGACTGTGGGGAAAGTATTCCTCCCACATCCGAGCATCTCTGACTGTGATCGATGACACTGTGAAAATCGTGGAACCAGCCAACTCCTTTCTTTTGGTTTAGCCAGGAATAACTTTTCATTTTTCGACATTTAATCTTGGTTTTAGGTGCTTCATCTAAGCAAAGTCGATACGTCTGTTTCTTCTCCCATTTGTGTCGCCGTGGCTGTGTCTCATTCTGTTAAGACAGCGAATACATGCAGCCATCTTCAGTTACTCCAATTACATTGGACAGATCCATTATCCATTATAATGTGGAAATGATCCAGTGACATTACTAATCTCAAGAACAAAAACAGCTGCAATAGTTTTTGGGATTCTAGTCTTCTAAAAGCAAGAAAACAGCCAAGCATGTGAAGGCCAGTCCCCCTTAATGAAAGGTGGAGGATCCTGTCTGCTTTTGAGGATGTATCACTCTTTCTCCCGAATGGATTTGTTAGACAAGGAGTTGCATGGCAATGAGAGTTGACCCTCCCATGCTGTCCATCTTCACCCTTTGTCACTCACTTCCAAAAGCTTGGCTTATTTGTTAATTACCTCCAAAACAAATCTCTGATTATAGCCCCAGTTCCCTTTGGAGGAAGACAGGATTGTACGATTTCTGCCAGCCTTTTCTGCTACTCTGACAGCTGATTGCATTTGGAGTAAATAATCAGTGTGTGTTGCCTCTTTGTTGTTTTGAGAGATGGGCCGTCATGGAACACAGGCACTGTTTTTGTTTACATAGGATGTTTCATTGTCTGAGTTCATCGTATTCACCTTGTGGCTTTGCAGTTATTATTGTTTTTTTTCGTCTTCCTTTCTCAAGTGTGATGTTTGATTAGGCTGAACAAATTAGCTACCGAAGCATTACGAGTAGAAATGAATGAAGATGAAATTTCACACTGTTGTAACTTGCTTTTTGTAGATTTATAGCAGCAGTTGTTGGTTTATATTTACTTTTGGTACTTTTAACAAGGGTAGGTATCAAATGCAAGCTGACATAGAAATGAGAATTTTCCCATCGGAACACGAGCAAAATCATCCATTAGTCTACGTGCTTTTTTTCTGTTGAGGCAACGCTAAAATATTCAGCAGAAAAAGATCATTAGCTCTATCATTACACAGGAGATGAATTGTATTGGTCTATAAAGGCACAGAAGCAAACGGTACATGTACAAAACCCAGGTAATATGAGGTTGTGCTCGCTGCAGTGAAACGCTAGGTTTCCTGCATGGATCCAGGAGAACTCTCACCCTCTCTCCGCCTCACTTTTACCCTCCTCATTCCAAAAATAGGACAGAGCATTAAAGATGCAGTGGTAGGATTTTATGTTAGATGGCATGAATTATTTATTGTTGCTTCCTGACCAACAATGGCATTTTTGTTAGTAAATTAGCTTTACAATTTTGATAGCTTTAAAGCCATCTTGTTTGGAAAGTAGCAGTGGAGGACAGGGAAACAGGATGGACAGATTTATTAACACATGACACCCATGTGAAGGATTTAGGTTTGACTTTCTAAATGGTCATTTGCCTTTCATTTTAAAGTGACTTCAAAGTTGCTAAGCTGGGCGGAGTTTGGGCTCAAGAACCTGAATCCTATCACAACCACACCTTAGTACGAGAGCTACACAAAAAATACCAGAACTGAAAATTCGGCAATCACCATACTCAAACAATGCATACTCATCACTGGAAACTATGAATCTCGATTGTTTAGAATATGAGAGTGATTGGTGGTTTGAAATCAAGTAGAATTAAGTTCAAATCAAGCAAACTAAAGGGACGGGGAAAAAACCTCGAACTGAACCAAACGCACATTACTTTGAAGAAAATGAAGAATAAAGGAAATAAAGAATAGTGGATAGAAATAATTTGTCAACATGGACATCTGGCATTCGGTGAAGTTTAATTACCTCTTAACGCCATAGGCCATATTAAGCAAATTGTCCAGCCTGTGAAGAGAAGGAGGGTTCTGGTGTTAATGCAAGGCAGATGGTCTACTCACCCAATGGAACTAATGCTAAAGCCCTGCCTCGCTCAAGAAGATGCCCATCTAGCAATGGACCATTACACTGTTCAGCCTCATCAGGCAAGCTGCAGAGTCAAGCGCTATGCTGGCAAAGAATTAGGAACTAGTTCTAACTTGAAAGGCCCACCTGATGCCATGCAGATAGTCACTGCAAGTACAGCCTAAGGCTATGCAAAGAGCATTAAACCCTATGAATCTAGCAACGTTATGGCTTCAGTTGATTTTGTTCATTGCTGACAAAAGAGATGAATGTCTTGCTTGATATAATTGGGAGTTTAAAAGACTGTGCAAATACACTAACTCAATTTGTGAAAAAAACAATAAAAAAAGAAATGCCAGAATCTTATCTCTTCTTTCTATATGGAGGCTTGAAGTGTTTGAAATCATTTGAACACTCCACCTGAATGATGAGCTTCTTATTGTTTATGCCACGCTCTGCTATTGCAATGGTTTTGTATTTGTGACAGATGAATGCAACCTCATTTCAAGGACTTTAACACAAAGGGAATTTATTAATATTAAGCAATTAACTATCAAGGAGTGAATGCATGACGTGTGATTGATCATGTAGAGATGATATGCTGGAGTTATGAATGACAATGTTCCCAGGGTTTGCACCTTTAAACACAAGGGCAAAATTCACTAATTTAATATGACATTTGAATGAAGTTTGAGTCTGAATGCAATAGGATATTGAATCAAGATGTCCTCTCTCTCCTATGTTTCTCTCTCGACTCTGTTCATTAGCCCTGGTGACCCACTGAGTTGACACATTAGGCTCTCATCGCCATCAGTCACTCTTGTTTTGGGTTCCCGTCTGTTTGGCCACTTTGTGACCTCCATGCTTCATGTGGTCTGCCCCTGTCTTCTGTTCGATTATGCCTCCACAAGATGGCTGACAGGGCTAATTAACTTTTTTTTTTTACAATTTCAAACTTTTCCTGACAAATGGATACACACACACATGCTCTCTCTGTGTGATCATGCAGACTATGTTCAGATGACATATTGCTCTCTATTTTTGCTCAGATGTCATCATTCGTGATTCCCATATTTGTCATTAGTGTGAACTGACCTCTCCCCTGCATTTCTCTAAAACTGTATAGATAAAAGTTTGTGGACAACACAAAAATGCTTTCAAAGCTTTTGATCATTAATATGAAGTTTGTCCCATCTGTGTTGCTACAACAGCTTTTGTTCTTCTAAGAGGGCTTTCCCTAGAGGGCTAGATTTTGGAACTTTTTTGGTATCCCAGCGCATTTTAAAGGTGTCTCAATGAGTGGAGCTCAATGTATTCTATTGACGCTATTTAAGGATAGCAGGACATAATGTGAACGGACTTTGTTGGAAACAGAAACCTAGAAATGTGTCATACTGAGGGTAACTGGGGTATCCAATGCATTCTACTGCTACTGTTTGTCTAAAGAGAATCCAAAAATGTATGCTTTATATTGCGAACGTGTTTACAAGTAAGTGTTGATGAATTAGAAGAGCTCAATAATGTTTCCACAAACAAATGTCTACACATTCTGTATGAACAACCCCCAATATTTACATCAGCAGATTACTGTGTGGGAATTTTCTACTGTTGACCAACTTCCTTATATAAAACAATCAGCGATTTCACTGAATCTCTGCTGACAACAGTAACTGTTGTTTGTCCCATTTTCATTTCAGTTCACTTTTTGATGAAAGAAATGATTTACACATGGGCAATGAGGTGTTATGTGAAAATCATGGAGTCTGATCAAACTGTTCTTATTACAGGTACAGTGCCAAGTATCAAAGATTGAATTGATTTAAGGTCACATATGATGACTCAAGGCCTTATTTAAAAACGGCTTAAATTTGTTTCATATTGATCACTTTCTGTGATAACAAAGCCCTTAAAAACAAGTCGGTGTCAGAACTGGGCTAGATAATTTAGATTTGTGACACTTTAACCCTGTAATGTTGTAGTATAATGTAGAGTGGTGTCTTACTGTACTAACTAGGCAAAACTACTTAATGTACTCCACAGAAAATGCTTAAAGGAAATCTACAAGTTCAAAGTTGGCAAAAGTGGATTTACCATAATAACACTGTATACAGTTTATTTAGTTTAACCAGTACATTTTAAAGCATTTTAAAACACTTTATGCACCATTTTGGGACTAGGATAAACTTTTATTATACGCATTGTTCAAAATGTGTGGTGGATAAAAAGTGGGGATTAGTTACAAAATGTTTTGCAAAGTACAAATAATTATTAATTCATAATTAATCTTCAAATTCACTTAATAAAATTCTGGCATGCCATGAGCTGGGGCTTAACTGGTAGCACAGGATGCAAGGTTGGAACCAACCATAGACCAATCCATCGCAGGACACACACACAGGGCTACTTTAAAGGCACCACCTATCTTTTGGAATGTGGGAGGGAACTGTAGAACCCAGAAGAAATCCACACACAGTGAGATAATGCAAACACGGAATCCGATGTGGAAATCAAAACAGCACTTTGCTGTTTTTGTTGTACCGTTGCACCATGGGTAAATGAGTTAATCGGAGGTAGAGGCGACTGTTCACCATGTCTTTCCAAACAAAGACAACAGTCCAACCCTTTTATGGGGCCTTGTAATTCATGCAAATGTCTGACATCATTTTCATATCTATTCAGTTTTAATTGTTTGCTATGTATGAGGAATTAATTACAGATTAGAATCGCCGGCATTACAAAACAGCCGTAATTGACGAGCATGCCTCGTTTGTGTTAATCCTGGTTCCTAAATGACACAGCTCAACAGGTTATGAGTGTAGAAAAGAAATATTAAACATCATGAGAGATGCCATGACATAACTATTAAAGTGCCCAATTTTAGCCATCTGAATGTGTGGCAAGTAGATTGTTAATGGAGAATGATAAAATGGAGGGGGGAAGTGAGGGAAACAAAATCTTTCTGGAGACATTGCAAGTTATCAATCATATATAATAGCTTTTTCTCAAATAATGAAGGACCAGTCCTAATGCATATCGCACAAGTTTCAATAAAAATTGAACTACTGAGACTACTGATGGAAAAATATTTTTTTAAATCAGTAAACCTTAATTAAATCATTAAACCTTACTTTTATTTAATCTGTTACTGTTATCATTGGATTATGGTTCCTATTTGAGGAAAGCTTATTTTTGGTCACTGTTATTTTTCCATCAGTATAGGCATTAGACAATAGACTACAGACTTGCTACTCTATTTTACTTTTATAATAAAGGGAACAA
The DNA here is from genome assembly GCA_033117975.1 of Parotocinclus spilosoma. Classification (NCBI taxonomy): domain Eukaryota; kingdom Metazoa; phylum Chordata; class Actinopteri; order Siluriformes; family Loricariidae; genus Parotocinclus; species Parotocinclus spilosoma. The sequence continues at coordinate 5,360,407 of JAVSBV010000113.1, forward strand.
ATTCTTGCATGTTATAGGTTAAATAAGACACTACACAGTACTGTTGTTATTCTAGTATAGCTGAGTGAAGAAGATACTGATCTGCAGCCTGGATGGCTGGCTTTACCTGAACCTCTGGGCTTGGTGGTGCAGGGGCCCAGGATAGCGGCGGTTGGGGGACTGGTATAGCTGGGACAGCAGGGCCTGGCTTGTCTTCTGGCTTGGGTTGTTGGCAAACTTTACCGTGATAGGCTCTGCTGCTCCGGAGGGTTTCTGTCCATTCAAACCCTTGATGGCCTCCTCAGCCTCTATTCTCTTATCAAATCGAATGAAGCCCACACCACGTGAGCCACCTAGGGATCAAGACATAGGCAATGTTAAGCTTCTTTGCCTTTCTCGTACTGTAGGACACATGTAAAAATAAGAAAGAAGCAAATACGCTCCCTCACAGAGACTTGTCTTGCACAGACACACTCATATTAGATCTTTTTCTTTTATGGGCAGAACTGGTACCCATGACTTGGTGCTGGGTGACAGTGATGTGCAGTCCATGTGTGACAGCTGCTATTGCTGGTGTCACATTATGCAAATCAGTCATAAGGGAAAAGCAAGATTTCATTGGGCGCCCTGCATTCCACTGCTGTCAGGCAGACGTGTAATTTGTTTTCTTTTCTTTACGAGAAGATGGAGATATTGTATTGGGGAGCTCCTGCCTGCTGCTAGAGTGTGGTGTGTGTGTGTGTGTATGCGTGCGCACGCGGGGGATTACTATATGAGCATATCATCTCCTAGTCCGTTCCAAGCTGTGAAGCTTGCAAAAGCTGACGGCCACACGCTACTGCATACCATACTGAGCGCAGTGACATTTCCGTGGTTTCCTAGGCAATGTTTTAGACCGCCACCTGAAAGTAACATTTAAAAGAGTCTGGCTGGCTGGGAGGTCTTTTGTTGGGCTGTGTTTTAATGAGACAGTTCCTACTGCTCCAGGGATGTGAGCAAGGAGATGACTTGTCTACACGACTATTTGCATAATACAATATGTGTGAGCTTGAATGTGTGAGAAAGAATAACAGTTTGCATGTGTTTTCTGACTGGCATTTGCACACACACACACACACACACACACACACACACACACACACACACACACACACACACACACGTCTTACTATCATGTCAGGGACTTTCGAATGACATAATGATTATTGTAGTTTACTAATGATACAGCTAGACTATTTTTTCTATTAAAAACAGCTTTCTCTATGAAAGCAAAATGTCCCCTCAAGGTAATAAAAAATGTATTTCAGATCTTTCAGTTCTTATGTTGAAAGTTCACATTCTGAACTTTCCCTTAACAAAATGCTTAGTATAACTAATTAATGCTACAACTAATCCTAACCCTAACTTTAACCTTAGTATCCTGAAGCAAATGTTTTGACTTTTTTGATTCTCCAAAGAAAGGTGCAGTTTTTCTTAATTAGTTGTTAGTAAATACAGTTATGTTCTCAATTATCAAGCCATTCTCAATCTACTAATTGGTTGCTCTCTGACATTTCTAATAATGTGGACTGCAAAATGCCCTTGTGGGGACATTTGTGAGGTCCTCAATGTAAATATACATCACACACACACACACACACACACACACACACACACACACACACACACACACGCACACACACATACATTTGTCTTTTTATCATTGTGGGAACCTTCTGTTGACATAATGATCATGTATCTAATTAATACTGCACCTACATCTATCCTTAGCCATAGACTTAACCTCAGTAATTTAAAGTAAGCTTTTGAAAGAAACATGACAGTTTTTGTAAAAAAAAAAAAAAAAAGGGTGTTCGGCAAGATGTCCCCATATTGAAAATAATGTCAGCGCTTTCTTTTACATGTGGATGTTTGATCTCCACAATGTAATATATGTATGGAAGACACACATTGTTTGTATTTGTATTACTGTGTGCAATGTCCATTGATATAGTTCTACTGCAGCTAACTTATGCTACACCTAAACCCAGCCCTGGCCTTATCGTCAGTACCTAGTGCAAATATCTTACATTTTTTTTGCTTTTTTATGCCTTCTGGAGAGCAGAAAAATGTCCATAAAGAATTTTAGATCTTTCTATCATCTTGGGAAAGTGTTGTTCTCTCAGTGATATATAAACTTGACCCC
>JAVSBV010000113.1:5370384-5399727 GCA_033117975.1 Parotocinclus spilosoma
TGCCATAAAAAAACCTTAATTTGTCACTCCTTTTCCACTGATCTTAATTTCAATCTTTGTAAGCTTTAGCATATCTTAACCTTTTACCTTCCATGTTCCCCTTCCGAAAAAATGGTTTCTTGGCTGTTACCCTTTCAGAGCATTTATGATGAAGCTTCTTTGGACTGCAGAAGGGTCCACTTGGAATTCCAAAGAAGCTCCCAGATGCTGCTGTTAGTATAAGGAGCAGTCACACTAAAGAGCTGCCACTGTGTGTGTATATATATATATAGAGAGAGAGAGAGTCATTGAACCACTGCTGAAACAACAAATCTAATGGCCTAAGATTTTTGTAGTACTGTATGTACAGTAAGCTAAGACAAACATCGGCGACTATCTGCGTATAATGCTCTGTTAGACTTTTAGGTGACTAGTCCTGAAACCTATAAAGCTAAAGAAGCCATAATGTCATGAAATCATTTGAAGTTAAAAAGGTATCTCCATTCTGCGGCAGGAGCTACTGAACCAGACTGTACGTTGAGAAAGAAGGTTGAGTGCTTGTTGTTGTCTGTCTTTTCGTTCTTTCTCTTGCAGTCTCATTAGAGCCGATCAGTCTTAATTTACAATGGAATGATGCTTCTATCTCTCTGTCCTTCAGACGCTCATGTCGGACTAATCCCTTGCCATTAGTGGCAAAACGCAGTCATTGCCTTCCATGTTTCCATCAGCACTGACATTTGGACTCCAGAGCCATCAAATGCTGTTACATTCATACAAATAGTGAGCTGAAGACATGAGCCATTCTGTGGTAATCTCCTGAAATCCAGTTAAAGTGCGAAGGCAATAGGCACAGAGCCCTGGCAGCCTCTAAACCCAGCCTTCTGCTCTTCTTTCATTTTTTTTCCCCCACTTTCTTTTTTTCACACTCTCTTACTCTCTTCTTTTATTTTCATGTCAAGCAGCTCCAGATGTCGGATCTATCAACACCCTGTCTGCCTGTGAGGAGCGTGTGCTTGTTACTTAGAACGAAGTGTGTGCATGCGTGTCTAAATGAGTACGTGAGAAGTGTGTATACGTGCGAGTGATTTTAAACGTGTGTGTACACATTTCTCTGCACAAGGCTCTGCTGTCTGCATCCTGACTAGGAGTTTCCACTCACACCTCAGGAGGAAGGTGGAGTTGCCTATTTGCTGTGAAAGAGGAAAGTGTCGTGAAGGCAGAAGGGTGTGATGAGGGTTTGCATCTGCATGAAGTGTGAAAGGTGAGATCTGGTCTGAGACTCTCACTGACTGTCTCTGTTCCTCTTTCGTTGTGTTAGGTTAAGTTATTTTATGCGTGCAAGGCAGAACTCTGTGCTGGACAGATCATTTCTGTTCACATAGTGGGTGAGATGGTACCTAAACCTGAAATGCTTGCTTTTGCAAGCCAAACACGGATGCAGTATAGAGCAAATGCACATGAACCCTACTTATGTAACTTTTTTTTTTAGACTTTTCTCGGAACTTGTAACAAAAAAGCACAGTAGTGATGCAATCACAATTGTCCATCCACCACCATCCTGTGAGCACCAATGAAATATTAGAAGATGACTAACACAAACAATGTAATGACAAATGAGCTACTGACTCTGACTACATCTGCAAGGTAAAGCAATAAGGTAAATGGATCTAATCAAGTGGACAGTGAGTGAATAGTGTGGGGGACTAAGGGACTAAAAAGTATGTTGAGGTTGAGGAAACAGATAAACTACAGATTGTAATCGCATAGTACTGGGTAACAGGAACTCATAAAATTGTCATAAAAAGTGTAGAAACAAGGAGTTGTACCTAATGAAGTGATCAGTGAGAGTATATGCAGCTAATCTGAAATAATTTGTAGATACTCAGTCCTGAGCTGTTCAATGTTGATATGGTGTAACCTGCTGTATTTGTCATGGAGAGACTTAATATGAATTTTATGAGGTCTTTCAAAAAAGTATTTGGCACTCTCACACAGACAGCAGAAGAATAAATATAGGATTGGGCCAATATGAAAATATGAGTCAAAGCTTTCTAAAGATTACAAGGTGATTAACTATTTTTTATTGAACAGGGACATCCCTTAAGACAACAACCTTTTGTGTTACCTCATTCATATTTCAAGCAGTACCTTGTCTCTAGTATTGATAATGCATTCTGTGTTGTACTGTACTGTCTTCTATGACTATATATTGAATTTGTATACGTGGTCATTCAAATGTATGATTATATGAAATTCTTTTTAGGCCCTTTATTAAGATACACCAGATAATACAGGAAATATATAAACTACAAATAATTTGAACTTGTGGGAAGACTTTCTAATTTTCTGGAATATTATACCAGTCTAGTCTTCTTTCAGTACCTCCTATAGTACTTTTACTTTTATAGAATTAGACTGTCGTTCATTCTTTCTCTGTTCAGGTGATCAAATACGGCATCTACCAGTCAAAAGTCACAGGACACTTAATTCAGAAATAAAAGGGAAAATGATATATCTGTATACCCCAGCAATTAATGGGTGAGGGGTCCTATCTTTTAGGCATCTTGAAAGCTGCCATAATGGATCAAGGTCAAGTTTTTCCAATGGGAATGTGGTCATGCAGCATATCAAAAATGTCCCCTCACCCATTACTTGTTGAGGTATTCAGATATATCATTTTACCTTTTGTTTCTAAAATAAAAGGGTGTCCTGTTGACTCACCCTGTATAATATGTGTGGAATTTGGACTTGGAAGTTGGTCCATGAGCATCCATGACTTCACTGCATTAGCATTGTGCTTAAGATGGTTATTATAAAGGACAGTAAAGCCATTTAATATTTCAGCATTCATGAACCCATCAGTTAGGACAATACCACTGGCAGAAATGCAGTCCCCCAAACAGGACAAACTCTCTTTCCAAATCTCCTTGTCATTTAGTGTTGCCGACTTGTACCAATCAAATGATAATACTCTTTCCCTGTATGCTCTTTTCAGCCTCTTTGGGTTTTAGAATATATTAGCTTTTTCTAAATCGTATGGTGGCCTAGGACTTTTGCTCAGTCTTGTATAGTAAATTCACAATTTTTTAAATGATTGACAATAGTAATGTCATGTGTTAATACAAATAATTAGGGTTTAGTTTACAAATCTTTTGCTCCCTGTTTTTATTCACACTCTGCTGCTTGTTATTTGACCTCAGAGGCGGAGCAGACCTGTAGCTCACAGCCTGTGTTTCAAGAGGATGATGACATTCAACTATGCTTATTAGAGGCTGCAAAAGAGGATTTCATTCTCTTTTCTTCCCTGCTCTCTGCATTAGTAGAAAAAAGGCCTCATTGAATCAGATGGTGTTAGTCTAAAGAAAAGGTGAAGGAGAGGAAAGAGACACTAAGGCCAGATCAAAGAAGGGAGATGGAATCGGCAATACCGTTATCTCACGCTGTGACAGAAGAATAGAAAAAGTCTGCGAAATAGAGGTGTCGAAAGAGAAAGGCTTTAGAGCATTTTTGCTACACAGAATTAGACAGTTTGCCCACTGTGAGAATCACAATGTGGCCTGTCTTTGTTTGTTTGTTTTGATTGTGTTGTGTATCTGTGGGATAGAAAGGGAAGATGAGAGGCATAGTGAACATGTATGGGTTGTGCATGTGACGTTTTCATTTCCAGCCATGGGTTCGTGCTAGATGGCTTCTGATTCAAAGGTAAAGTCCTATATTTAGATGAACACAGGTTGAGAGAGCACCACTCAGAAAGCCGTACAATAACCTGTGCACAGATTCGGCACCCTCACATTTGGTAGCCGCATCTGTGGGACTGGTCTGCAGCTTGGAGCACAAATAGAGTAACATACTGTATGCTAATGCGTTAGTGCTTTGCTGGTGGGAGTGTGTGCGTGTGTATCTGCAGAGACCATGTGTGCAGCGGGAAGCTGTGACGATGAGCAAACAAAAAGTGACTCATTTTGGCTCTGGCAGGCTCCAAACTGAATTTGAAACTAACACTAGCATTGTGTCACCACAAACCCACACAAACACACATACAACCACCTGCTACTGGTACACTGGAACCTGCCCGTCTTTAGGTGTTTATCCTGCGTTCAATAACAGTCCCCCCCCCCCCCCTCGCTTTCTCTCTCTAAATCTCTCTGTCTGTTTTTTTCCCTCCCTTGCAGCATAGCATGTTGTGTTTTCGTGTCGGCCTAAGCAGAGGAAATCCAATCTGATTAGATTAGGGAGGATGTAACTGAGAGGCCAGGGATTATATGCTACATGATGGCACAAACATTGTGATTACAGCATGACTCAGACCAAAAAAAAAGACCAGCCCCTTCCAGTGAAATCACTTAATCAAGCTGTTTATAAAAAATCTTGGAATTACAATTAGATAAATATGTACCAGTGACTGTTTGCTTCCTGGAAAGTGCATTCTTTTCACCTTCATCTACCTCACCTCAAACTTCCCAGGTTTATTGTGTGGGGGGAAAAAAACATATCGGAGGCAACTACTTAGCATTTTAGCATCCTTTCATTATACATTCCTTTTCTCCTTTGCCGTATGACTCCATGATTTGACATTTGGAGATGCATTTGCATATCAATTACACTATTTTCTCTTTTCTGCCCGCAGTGGCTCTCCTATTTCCTTCTGCATCTTAATGAGTCGGATTTCCCCTCCTCTCGCTTTGTGTTGCAGCACGGCAGCCCAGCACGAGTCAATACACGCCACATGTGCTAATCAATGCAGCTCCAGTGGCAGAAATGGTGACAGGAAACATTTAGTGAATTGACTCATGCAATTGTGAGAAATGGCTGATGACTTATTTAGGAGGAAAGCAAGAGAGTATTTTCACCCAAATTAGATATTGTTCCATTACTGTCATGCCATATCATAACAAAATCAGCAACACACTTGCATACACCCCTACCCGTACACCTATTGACACACACACACACACACACACACACACACACACACACACACACACACACACACACACACACACACAACCAAACACATAGTCTTGGTAGGCGTGTTTTGGGGACGTTCCTTTGACATAATGACTCATAACTACCGTAGCTTATTAATGTTACACCTACACCTAACCCTAGCCTTAAGTTCAGTAACCAAAAATAAATGTTCGGTTATTTTGGTTTTCAATTAAAAAGATTCTTGCAGAAACATTTGATCCTCACAATAATTGTTTACATGCACGCAATAATCTGACCAGAATCCGAATTCTGCAGCTATTTGATCTTTCATGTGGTCATGTAAACATGACACTTGATTTCTCAGATCAGTTTAAGTCCTATATATAGGATTAAGAAATCACATAAAGAGAGCTGGATTTCACCTCAGTAGTCAGATGTTTAGGTGCATTTATATCCTTAGTCTGACTTCAATTGGTTCTTCCAGTTGTGCATTCACACAAACATAACCAAAGAGAGTTTGGGGCTATTTTGGAAGCAAACAGCAGAATCAAACATGCTTGCCAGGTCCACTTATTCTAAGATACTTTGCTTTTTTTGAACATTTTTTTATTGACCTGGTTGCTTGTTTTTCCTGTAGGATGCAGCAACCCTGGAATTAAATGCAACATCCGCATAATGGCTACCACATCTGGGGAGACAGTAAATTTGCAATCCTTCTGTGAGATTATTGACTAGTCAGAAATCTGATGATTTCCCTAGTCAGATGTAAATCAGGAGCTATTCCATTATCTGATTACCCAACTGTATGTAAATCCGGTCATCAGATTACTGATACAATTTGATTTTTTGCAGGTATCAGATTATTAAGTGCACGTGCACACACACACACACACACACACTGATGGCCTCAGTATTGTACCTTGATAGTTTTGGTTTGAAGTCTGAGTCCATTTAATGTGTTGATGGCTTTCTCTGCATCCTTTGGGTCAATGTAATTGACAAAACCATATCCAAGACTCTGCCCTGTGAGAGAGAGAGAGAGATGGAGAGAGACATTAACATTCAGTAGCATTAGCATCTTTGAGTTGCGTGACTATGTGTGGGTGTTGAGAATAAGTTTCTGCTGCAAATCTCATACTGAGTCTCAGTTTGAATTATTTTCACTGAACATTCTCTCCTCTCTGTCTGCTGCTAGCAAAGCTAAGCTGCCATCAGCGAAGTGGAATCCCTGAAGAACCAGTCGCTGTGTTGCTAGCAGTATTTTATTGCTTCTCTGGCTTTCTTCAAACATTTTGTCGCACATGCGAATGGAAGTTCTGTAGAGACGCATTGTGCTGGTTTTCATTAATTGAAACAGACAAGTCCATAACGCACACACCAGTAAATCGCAAACGGCCAAACGGAGCTGGAAGACAGTCAATGAAATCAGGGCCAAATATTCTCTCCTTGTTATGAACATGTCATCATTCCCATTCTCTGGAGAAACGTTATTGAATGAGAAGCCTAAGTGATAGGGGAAAAGCCTGAAGCTGAAACCATTCGTTTCATCCAAACAGAAGATCACTGCCTGTTCCATAGTGCAATATGAAATATTTTGTAGGGAAACAGTTGCCTGGCTGTTAAAGAAAAATAATCATTATTACTGGCAGTAGAAACCCGTTGTTTTAGTTGGATTATAGCTTTGTATAAAATGACTGAACTGCTGTCCCCCTGTGTTTTTTTTTATTAACTGTAGGAACTAAAGAGCTATCATGCAGAGTTTGACAAATAAGATAACATAAGACCTTTATGACATTTTCATCAGTGTTCCTGAGACTCAGACTAGGTTTACATCTAGAGATATCGGCGTAGTTTCAGTGCACACAATGCACTTTTTGAATTGAGGGTGACCCTTCAATATCTACAGCGGGTGAATTTCTTGTCCTAATGCTCCATAAATGAAGATCACTAAGGATTAACAGTTAGTTTGATAAAACTTAAATGTACTTATTTACTTGTAAACTACGCTTAACCTTTTTGTAACCTGTGAGTACCAGTATAATCATTAATAAACACCAGTCAGTATTACCTCCATAAACTATACTCACTGGCCATTTTTTAGGTACATATTGCTTGTACAGTGTTAGACCCCTTGGTTTAATTCTTTGTGATTCAACAAGAGGGTGGAAGCATGGCTAAGAGATTTTTGATTCAGACTCCATATAGACCTGGTTGGTTGTATTAAAGGCCCAAAGTGTGCCAAAGAAACATCCCCCACACCTCCACAAGGTTTAATGTGTTGTGTGTTCTGAGATGCACTTTTGCATACTTTGGTTGTAAAAATCTGGTCAATCTGCTCTGACCTCTAGCACTAACAAGGCAAATTTGCCCAGGAAACTGCCGCTCACTGGATATTTTCTCTGTTTACCATATTCAAATTTTTCTCATTTACGCCATTTTTATTTTGTATGTTCAGACGGGTTGATGGTTCATTTCACTGTATATTGTACTTGCTACAATGTATATGTGACAAATAAATCTTCTTGTCGCTTGTTTCGACCATACTCTCTAAACCCTAGAAATGGCTGTGCATGAAAGTCCCAGTAAATCAGCAATTTCTGAAACATCCTGTTTAAAGTCAACTAAATCACCATTTCTCTCTATTCAGCTGGCCATCTACGTTCTTACATGCATTGCCTTTCTGCCTTTTCCATGTGATTGGCAGATTAGATATTTGTATTAGAAGCAGCTAAACAGGTGTATATAATGAAACGGTGAGTGTAGTTGTGTTTGTGCTAAAGCCTACCAAGCCTGAGTGTGTTTATTAAGGATTCTAAAAATCATTCACTCTTTTTATTTGTGTCTTTATAGCTTCTGAAATTCAAGAGATTGGAAGACAATGCGTAAGCAGGGTTTGAGGTCTTTTATTTCCCCAAAGTAATTGTTAAGCTAATAACTGTAATAAATCATTTCAAAATATGCCTGGAGAACAGCCACCTCAATAGAATGTAACATTGATTTTCCCAGCAAATCTGTAAAAATCTGTCTCTTTCCTCTGCTGCAAAATGCAGAGTTGAAACTTCAAAGAAATGATGGAAATGTCATATCTTTTTTCTCTCCGTGAAATCCTTCTCTCGCTCACATAAGCATTCTCTCTTCTCACACTCTCTCTCTCTCTCTCTCTCACACACACACACACACACACACACACACACACACACACACAGTGTGCCGTATGCCAGAGCTGTGTGCAGATTTAGGACCAACATAGGCAGGCTTAGTTAAACTGTCATAACACGATCCCTCTCAGCATGCACACGACCCAGCGGGCTAACACACCATGCTGCTGTTTCCTTCTCTCCCTTACTCCTCTACTCACATGCACATTACTAAGCTGTAGAAACTTTCATACAGATATATACGCATATAAACCCAGAGCCAGGACTGTTCGAGATATATTTTATATAAAGGCTTGTTTGCTGGACTGCAATGTAATACTTGGGTATAAATAAATGGGTGGCAATGTAATTCTAAAGGTATGAGCCATTCACCTATCTACACATCTTTGCCTGAAATAGACATTGACTGGACATTATTGTAGTAACATAATCTTTTTAATGGGCTGTAATGTAATTGTAAATGTATTTTCACAAGAAATCTGTATGAAATGTATGGAAATTCACAATGATAATAGAAAATACAGACACGTACTCTTACAGCCCTGTTTAACACTTAAGAGGATGGTACGATGGAGCTGATAAGTTTGTTTGATAGATGGTATTCCGCTAAATGCTGGTTAATCATACTATTGCTCAAGTCTTTAAAGTAAATATAGACCAATCCAGAGTATTAAGAAGAGAAACTAAGCAAAAAGCAACATGCCATGTGGAAAGATATTTCCCCAATAGCACCACACATTTGAAAACTTTCAATATCAGTCAGGGCTGTTTTCGGTTGTAAGCAGGGTTTCTGAACCTATGCTGGAATTCTTTGCAAAATCACGCCGAAAATTATGACTTGGCTAGAAGGCACCATTGGGATTCAAACCCAAGATAAAACAATTGTCATTTCTGCAGAATAAGATATTATTTGTACAACATAAATTAATTGGAAAAGAAGGCAATAAAGAGGTGTGGTGGAGAGGCTAAAAAGAATTAACCTAATTATATTTAATTAGGTTAATGGATATGTTGATTTATATTGCATAATTTAAATTATGGGAGGAAAAGGAAATTATACTGTGTGCTTTAATGAGCTTTAAATGAGCATACCTCTCCACATATTTGGCTTTTCATTTCCACAAGCAAATTTTCTGCTTAATCAAACTGTCAAACGGTTAAAACACATTTGCAGAGAAAGTTCTGATTGTCAGATAATTTGTACATGCCGTTAATGAAATCATTTAGTTTTTTAAAGTTGGGTCATGTCTGGTGTAAGGTGAAACGATACTAGCTGGAATGCACAATATTGTGGATTAAACCTACGTTTACGTTTACCTAACCTAAAGAGCATGCGTGGATAGTGTGTTAACTGTTAGACTGCTCAAAACAACAGGCTTTGTTGAAGATCATAATGTAGAAGTGTAGGAACTCTACGTGCAGTATAAATGTAAAATCTGGATAACTGTTCTGTCTAATCTGGATAACTGGATAGGATGTCCTGTTTTACCAATATATCTATATATTTTTTTAGTATTTCTCTGATCCGCTGCAGCACCAATGGTTGAAGTTAAAAATATATAATTTTTTTTAGCTTTTTCTGCCCTCCGGTGGACAGCCAACCGTTTTCTTCAGTTCATTTTATTTTTTTACAGATTCACTTTAATTTAATTGTTAAATACATTTTATTTTTATCTTCCCCCTTCTTTGTATTGATTCCATATAGTCCTCGAGAAATTGAAAAGTGCTGACAAATAAAAATTTATTTTTATTTTTTTTCCTTCCTTCTCAGTAGATTCTTAAGTAGGGACATTCACATTTAAAAAGTCTGGCCTAAACACAGATGAAAAAGATAGGTATGATTAAACGTGGACAGATTCCTTTGCGAGAGGTTTTACTTGAGGAGGAGAACATTATACTGGAAATGCCATCAGCTTAAGGTAGGGAGAGGAAATATAACTATTACTAGTATTTACACATTTTCATTTTCATTCATTCACATGTGCTGTGTCCTGTTATTGGATGTGTTTGGCCCAGAGCCTATCCTAACAGGGAATTACACATTCCCTAACAGGGACTTATACATTTACTCTCATGCATTCAAAAATTACAGGGATTGTTAGTGCGCATTTAATTTTTTAGCTAAAAGTTGGGAGCCACTAGTGCAAATGGTTCAACATGCAATGTTCTATAACGTTTGCACAACAATCCAAAAGATAAGTTACATATTTGATTTATGTTTCCCTATTTGCTGTAATGAACAGCTGGCAGGAATGTTTACGCAAAGTCTGATGATTTTGATCCAAGCATAATGTTCTACTGGAGTCCCACTGGCCAGAAAAGCGGGACTAAGTAATATATATATATATATATATATATATATATACATATACAGTCTGAGAGTGCTAGTGAAAATGCTTGTTTGGATCTTTGTGGAGAAGGGAGAAGGATTAATTCTGCGACAAGATAATGATTAAAACAGACCTCAAAGCATTGCAAAGACTACTTGAAGACAAAAGAATGTCAAGTGCTGCAGTGGACTTTCCGCCACAGGCAACCAAAACTTTAACTCTGTCGACCATTTTTGAGGCACTTAAAGACACTTTGGAAGCATCATAACATTTTGTAGCATCACAAGATTATGTTTTGCCTATTGTGAAGGCATGTTCATAGACCCTCAGATTTGATATAAACTTGAAGAGGCCATGCCTGCTCGAGTGCTCAATGTTATAACAACAAAAGGTAAAACAGATACTAGTACATTTAGAAATTAACTGTATAACATGTTGCAGAAATTACAAATCTTAGAAGCATTTCGACTAGTTTTCTCAGACTTTCACCCATGCTGTACCTTATGTTCTATCTTACTATCTACTGCTTTTTGTTGTGCGGAGTTGCTCAGTCTCTGGCAAATCTTCTTATACTATATCGATTCTGCTTATTGACCACCAGTGTGGCATTCCAGGCTGCACACTCATATTTACTGGTGGGGAGGAGTCCTGTGAGTATAAAATCTCACTTTCCTTAATGAAGTCGAGTCAGATTTAATTATGTAGTGCTTTTTATAATTGAGCACTGTCTCAAAGCAGTTTTACAGGCATCTAGGCCCACAGCTTCAAGCACTGCGCAATGAGCATGCCTAAGGTGACAATGGAAAGGAAAAATGCCCTTCATTTGTTAAGGAAGAAACCTTGATTATCCTTTCTTTAATCGTCCTTTCTCATGGTAACTGTGTAAAGCTGACCATCTGAGATAAACTCTGTTTAGTAATAGTTAATGTTATAGTCCACACGATCTTGTTACCTAATTTAGTATCGGACTGATTTTTTTAAGGCTGAAATGATTTAAGGCTGAAACATTGTTTAAAAGTCCATTTCTTTTATAGAGTTAATCAATGCCCTGCCTGCCGCAGTCTCTGTGCTTGAGCCAGGTAGCAGTGCTAAAGCTAGCCTGTGTGGGTGAGAGAGCAGCTAGAACATCTCTGCACAGGAGATGTGACAGTCCTGTGAGCATCTGATGCTAACTCATCTTGATAGTATGAGGTTTCCTGGCTACAGACAGTGAAACGTCTTTGGTCAGTCTTGCAGTTTTTCAGATTTAGGACCTGAAAAGCAAAAAAAGGAATTGGAGGAAAAAAAACCTCTTCAAATTGTCAAAACAAATGTATCACTCTCGTTCCATGCCTGACATTTTGTACTTGCTTCAACAGCATCTAGGGACAGTTCTGCTCTCTGTGGAGATGAAATCTGACTTTTTTCAGCCATTTCTTCTTTAGCAGCAGAACAGAATGCACTGGAAATCGAAATTAATTTATAGGTAATCAAAACTCGTATTGCTCAAATTGACAGTTAAGTACGACTTGATGACTTTGCTAATTTGCTCTGTAATCTACTGTCAAAGGAGACAAAGGCTTGAGTGGTGTGTAATTAGATAATGTGTTGTGTTATAAGTTTGCATTATACATGTTGTTTATCAGCAGCCCTAATGTCTTTAATTCAGCCCATTCAAGCTATGTAATCTACATAATTCACTCAATGCTGCCTAAGTGCTTTCTCAGACAAAAGTTGAAAGCAGCTGAGTATCATCTGATTTTCTATTAAAGACTAATGTTCTTTCGAGTGCCTCTTTTGCAAACATGTTGGCTTACCTGAACTCATTACAATAGCCTAAGTATTTGCAGGCCCATATCAGCCAAAGGAATAAAAATATAACTACTCGTATGGTTTTTTTTTAGGTTCCCCTTGCTAGTACCTGGTTGGACCCTATTTTGCCTTCAGAAATACCGTAACCTTTGTGGCATAGATTTAACAAGGTGCTAGAAGCATTTCTCAGAGATTTTGGTTCATATTTACACAATAGCATCACAGTTCCTGCAGATTTGCTGGTTACACATCCATGTTGCGAATCTCTTATTCGAAAATATGTTACAGTTTTTACATTTACATTTTTACATTTGCTCTACTGGGTTGAGATCTGGTGACTGTGTAGGCCATTTGACTATGGTAAACTCATTGTCATGTTCAATAAACCAGTTTGAGAGCATTTTAAACTTTGTGACATTGTGCATAGAAGATGGGTACAAAAGGGTGGGTGACAAAGTGTGTCAAAAAATGTCCCTGACACCATTACACCACCAGCAGCCTGAATAGTTTATACAAGGCAGGGTATAGACATGCTTTCATGTTGTTTATGCCTAATTGTGACCCATCCATTTAAATTTCCCAGCAGAAGTCAAGACTTAGCAGTTTGCACATTCAGTTGTCTGTTCTTATCTGACAAGGAGTGGCACCTGGCGTAGTCTTCTGCTGCTGTAGCCCATATGCTTCAAGGTTCAATATGTTGAGCATTTAGAGATGCTCTTCTACATACCTCAGACCAGTTAGTCTAGCACCAACACATTAAAAGTCACATGAATTAATATTTTATGATTAAAATATATCAACTGCTTCATAATACATTTTGGAAGTTGCAGGACTTGGCAACCTTCAGTTCCATTTTATCAACCAGTTCTAGCTATTTGGCAAAGATAGTTTACTTCTCTTAATATAGTATTCTTACAGTATCAAGCACACAGGAAACTGATGTGATGCTGTCAGCATTTTTCTTTGCCAGAGTAGTGGAACAGCTGGGAGATGGAAGAGCCTCCCGCCCACGGTTCTCCCTCAGCCTGCTGAGCTGGTGCCTACGGCAGCTTGGTGAGCAGCCCAAAATGTGTGGGTTCTCTGGAATGGATGAGCGTGTGGGGAGAGCACTGAGCGGGCCCTGTGTAACGAAGCGACATTAGACCCCCACTCATGAGAAGTCGGGCTGGCAGCTGCCCCAAAGGCTCCCTGGAAGCCCACGTGGAGCTGTGATGTGGAGCGTGCAGTGTAGGCTAAGCCACCATCTGATGCTCCTTTATTGCCTGGATATGGCATACTTTTAAACAGCGTGGCTCAGAGGATGTGTAGGAGGAGGAAACTCACGTTGGCCATAATACAGATAATGGATACGACATCACAGCAAAGGGTTGATCGCATCGACTGGTCACAAAATGTACACCAAGGACAAGCTAAGTTATATTTATTTGTGCTTGGATGATATTTAAAAGCTTGAGAAAATAAACAAGTGCTCAAAACCTGTCTATGAGAAAGGCTGATATTATATGGTAAATTCAGTTTACCTGTTCTTGCTGCTTGTGATGCATGGGAAAAATCATAAAGAAATTTAGTCAAATATTAAGCACTGAATGTTGATTTTCTCTCGTTGTGATGTTGGTTGGAGGAAATGAGACGGAGAAAAGAAGTTCATCGGCTGATAATGTAAATTGGCTTTGGATGCTTTTAGCTTGAATAACAATTACCCGTTTCCCCATGCTCTAACTACGCTGAAATTGGAATTCATCAAGGCGTTGCGTTAATTGTCTCTTCAGAATAAATTCGAATATTCATGATATCCAATTTACCGGGTGCCAAACCCTGTTCTCTGTCACACCTGCCTGTGTAACATCTACCTCTAGCATTGTTACTTTGCTCTTATTGAGTCGTGTACTGATTAGAACTCGTGTGAAGTGAAAACTAAAATGTAAACTTTTGCTTCTCTTGCAAGTTTGTCAGCAGTGAAATCTGAGCTGTCATGGTCTCATGTCTGGCGCAAGGGCCTAGGCTTGTATTGGGTACTGGGAACACTGTAGTTCAGATATGCTTTTCCAAGATCAGCTGGTGGCCGACTTGGCATGAAGGTTCAGGTTGGATCTTCTGCACTCAGATCAGTAGCATGACAGATGGTGGTGCTACTCAGCGTGTGAGTGGGATGTCTAACTGAACTAGCAGATGTACAATTCAGGAGGCTCTTTGATGTCAGCTACATAAGTTTTAAACACAGACCGAACCGATAGGAGCATCACTTTGTGTGCCAAGCCATTAAACACCAGCCAGTAGCGCCTGCGGTTTGAGAGAGAATTAAAAAAAAACAGGAAGGGAAATGGCAGTCATCAGAGGAGACCAGGGTGTAGGTGCCATTCGATTTTCTCTCCCAGGGAACCTGATTGAACATTAAAGTGTAAGGGAGCGAAAAAGAAGCACTTTTTTTTAATTGCACCCTAATTGTTTACCGCTCACAGAACATGAACAGAAGACTTTTTCCAACTCCTCCTGAGACAGAAAATCACAGATGCAGTCAATTCATAGTCCTGCGTGAGTGTGTTTGATTTTTGCCTTGTCATTACAAATGCAAGCACATTGTATGGGTAATGCAGTCAGGGAAGCAAAACATAATTCAACTGAAACATAATTGCTTTATTATATTCTTCTTTCTACAAATCGGCAACAATCAGTCATTTCTATTGCCGCGTCTCAAAGTTTCCTTTATATTAACCAGGCGATTCATTGTCTCTGTGTTTTAGTGCTTTTATTAGCAGTCAGCAGAGAGGAGCTGAGGTAGCAGCGCAGGTATAAAATGTGTGCATTATGATTTGGGGTATTTTCAGCTTGATTCAGGTCTTTAAAACCAATGAATTAGCACTAGGTTGGCAGCATAGCCATCTGTTATTATTATAATGGGTTTTAACATGTTTTTTTTTTAACCACCTTCAGAGCTGAGATAGAATACTTTATGCTTACAGGGTCATTATCTATTTCCTTTGTGTATATTCTCACAACAAACCCATATAGAAACCCACAGTTTCTTTGCTATACAGGGATGCGCTTTTTACCGATTGTTCTGATCAACGTCTGTTCACTGCAATAACAATTATAGTAATTTACAACCTCAGAGCAGAAAAAGTGGGATGTATGGAAAATGCAAATTGAAATAAAAGGCAGTGTTTCATGCATTTCCTTTCCATTTCCTTTGTTGATCAGACAAAACCTTTAATATCTTGGGTTCATATTGCCTACAACTATATAAAATTCATAGTTTTTTCAAAATAATTACTATTCCCATACCGTACCATCTTTTAACTCCAGACGTCACGGTCACTTGCGGTAAAAGTCAATAGTGTGTTTATACAGTATTTGGGTATATGTGCGCCCACTTACTCATCTTTCATTGTGTGAGTTACTCGTGTTCGTGACTTTCCACCACAAGCTATAAATATTAGTTGTTCATTTTTGTACCTATCCTATAGTAAGTAGTACACCTTTGTTTGTTCGTCATTAACCTATAACCTAACCTATAACTACAGGTTGAGTCATAAGCCACAGAACACCCTTTTATTTCAGAAACAAAGCTATTTGTGCTGTCAATGTGCTGTCCCTGGTGCTGATCACAGAGCTGAAGGTGAAGGATCCAGTCAATATTAACCTGTGTGAGAATCTCTGAAAAAACGCTGTCACAAGCCTCCACGGTGCGGTGCTGTAGGTGGTGTTTGTTGTGGATTTTCTCAGCATACACAATTTGTTTAAGAGGACTCCAGAGATAAATGTTGAGTGTTGTAAGGTTGGGCAATTTGGGTGGCCATTACAAAGGTCCATGGCGGCCAATCCAATGACTAGGGAATTGAATATCCAGCCACTGAAAAACACTTGCTCCTTAGTTTGGTGGAGCCCCATCCTGTTGGAAATAACAGAGGAAATTGACATCTTTGGTCAAAATGGATTGGAACACGTTTTCCTGTAGCGTCGTCACGTAACGCTTAGCATTTAGGGCCTGGTGAAAATGGGTCAGATTACATGGGTGCCCCATATTACACACCACATCATAACCTTCCCATAACCTACAACTTTGGTGTCTGTTATCCAGTAGGGGTTTTCTTCACTCCAATACCTCATGTTTTGCCAGTTGCCCTCACCACTGACATAAAATTGGCCTTTTTACCATACAAAATGCCCTGTGCAAGTGCGGGATCGCATTAGTATGAAGAACCCATAAAAGGGATGACTGGCTGAGACCACATTCTGCTTTATCAGGTACTTTTTGCAAAGGGTGCCAGAACCATTGTTGAGGTTTTTTTGTCTGTTAAGGTCTTCAGGCGACCACTATTTTTAGCTTGTGGTCCACAGTCCCGGTTTCTCTCAATTTGGCTATAAGTGATGCAACAGTGCTGTGTGAAATTGATAGTTTTTCTGGGTTTCAGTTGTTTAAGTCTTCGGCTATGATCAGAATTCCATTTTCAGTTACCTGTGACGAACAACAAATATTGTACATTTTTTGTGTTGATAACTTTTGAACCACAAGAAATATTGCAGCAGTAGATTTCTGAGATGATCCTGGTCTTCTTTGATAAGCCACCTTCCCATTCGAAAAAAACTTGCCCTTGATCCAATATGGCGACCTGGACATAGCCTAAAAGATAGGCCCCCCTCACCCATTACTTGCTGGGGTATTCAGATATGTCATTTTCCTTTTTGTTTCTGAAATAAAAGGGTGTTCTGCGACATTTGACTCACCCTGCATATAAACTGATTCACATCAGTCTCTGTTTTATCTGGCTGAGCTTCTGTCAAACAAAAGTTTCAATTTTCCAAAAAGTAGCAGTTGTTTCAATCACTTTTTCTTTTAGTGAGATCTTTGATACATTTACGTACTGTCTGCATGCACTTTTATTGTGAAAATATATTTTATATTTACATTACAGTAGCATAAAAAAGACGACGTGACTAACGTAATGAAACGTAAGTACTATGTTACTATGTAAAAACCATTTCACCCACAACAATTAATTCACAAAACATAATGCTTTCATTAAATGGTGCATACCTGTATTTATATCCTTAGTTATACAAAGATTAAAAATGACAGCATGTTAACACATTAATGGTGTGTGTGAGTGTTTGCCTGCCTGCATCTACTGGTTATTTTATTTGTATCTTGTATTAAATGAGTTAAAGCCTCAGGTCTTTCATTTATTGCACAAGGTGAGAGGTGGTTTATATGTTTGTTTGTGTGTGTGCGCGTGTGCGAGAGAGAGACAAAGAGAGAGGGTAAACAATTTTCTCTGGCGCTTCAGTGGGCAGCAGTCAGCCAAGCCTGTCAGGGAGCAAGAGTCTTAGCTGCGGCTACTGCTAACTCATCTGCCTGGCATCTCATCAAAGCTGACAAGAGTAAGAGAAAGGGGAGAAAGAGGCTTGCCTGTTGTCACCTTGTTGGAGGAGCCGTCGTCGTTGCTTTTGAACTGCTTTGTAAAAGAGTTTGCGCAAACGTCGCGGTTCTTTGAAAATCAGAGCAGATTGACTTCTTCTCAGCATCCGTTGTGTGCAGATGAAAGCCAAGCACAGTGCTCAGGGAGCTTGATCTGGTCAAATATTATGACATTGAGGCTCAGATGCCTTCCAAATTCTCTTGCTTTATCTTGCTCTCTCAATGAACCTGAGAAATCACTTCTAATGGCACCAGCTTGAGCTTCTGGAACTCTATGTTCCTTAAAGAATGGGTGGTTGTGGTGGTGGGGGGCTTAGTCTGAAATTCTGAACTGGGAGTGGAGCCAAAGCAGTAGACTGTGGGGCAAAGATGGTATTTATGAAACGTTGTGCTTTCTCGAGTAATTTTCTCACAATCTTGGAACAGACTGTCTCTTGCAGTTAGGCCTGAATCAAAATAAACGATCCCTAATGCATCATGAAAAGCCATTACTGTAATACCAACACTTGCTAGTATTTATTAAACAAAAATATTTCTCTTTCTGAATGTCAAGCATTACTGCAAAATAAGATAATGTGACTAAATTAAATTAGATAATACCATGCAATGAAAAGAATACGTTGACAGTTATGTACAGGCAATTGCAATTACATTCAGGAATTGTTTACCAACGTGCCTACATTATTGTTTAATCTACGTGGAATACAAATTATATCAGTAAATCAAATGATCGACTTATTACAATGTCATGATGTTCATTAATCAAACCTAAAGTCCTTATGGTGATCAGCGCAGCCTGTATATAATATTTTCCTTAATAGTCCCTGACACATAGCTAACAGACACTCACTGAAGCCTATGTGTCTCTGGGTGTTTATTGTGCAGTTGTGTACATACTGTTTTAATAGGATGAAATATATTTACATTTGAAAACATGCCTTTTAAACGTCATTTTGGGGCCTCAAATTGTTCCTTTGAGACTACACTTGCCCTGTCACACACAGCTTCTCCTTATGATGACTGATTGACCTCTCAAAGGGGTGGAACCTTGTAACCAGCTATCAATTAGTACATTGGGAATCATAAACATTCCTGACATCTCAAACTTCAATAAATTCTTGGGATGGGATTTCTGTTTTTCTGTGGAATAGTTCAATTTTACACAGATTAAATAAAATGTGTAATTGCTGAAAATTGTTTTGTATTTGGCAATAAAAAATAGAAAAGAATAAATAGAATAGAAAACTGTAGCTCTACTGGGATTATGGAATGTATACTTTAATACCTGGTTAGTAAAAATGAGGTATCAATGGCATGTGTTAGAGGAGCCACGTGTATGTCTGTGCAAACACAGACTTATATACATAAACGCTACCTGTATTTTAAAACTACCAGCTGCCACTGGAGTCACGGGAGTGCAAAATGCTCGATCAGACTGAACGACCAGAGATCAATGACCAGTGATCATTTATTACTGGCTCAGCTAGATTTAACCTAAATTGGGCCATAATTGGATTTGGCGAGCCCTCTTTGCCTCGGGGGATGGTGGTGATGGCACAGTAAACAAAGTAACAAATAAATAACACCCTAACTTTGAGAGAAAGCACAAATAAATAAATAAAAACATCCCATGGGTTGTTACGCTATGCTTATATATATTAATAAACATAAACATTCTCACAAGATGCAAGTTTGATTGAAAGATTGCTGAATACTTCAATTATTTAAATCTCCCCCAAAATAAGTACATTATTTTTGTAGTACAAATAACTAAATACAATTATAAAACGTATGCTGTTTTCTACAGCTTTAAAAAGCAAATGTATTAGGCCACAGTTAAATTTGTTAATTTACAAGACCATGTATAACATAACGTTGATGACTGGACCCAAAAAAATTCAAACGGATTCGTCGATCTATAATTCTTTTCCATTGATTATAATATGAACCTTTCTGAGCTTTAGGCTTTTCAGCCTGTTCTTCATTCAAAACAGTGAATTATTGATTGCTACCCTATCAAAAAACAATGCTGATCCACCTTCTTGAAGAATGATCAACTTGGCATCTCAATGAAGCTTCCAGACTCTGTTATTGCTCAAATGTAAAAGGAGCTCACATTAAAAACCTACCAGTGTAGCCTACAGAAGCAGTCTTTTATATTTTTCCTAGTTTTGTTAATACGGCATACAAATTTGCTAAGAAATAATTATATGTGGGCATTATACTATTTCTAAAACCATGGTGTATCCAATGTCATGGTGGCCTAAAAGTTTTGGATAGTACTGTATTTTACTCATACAGATCATATGATGTTTCAGCAAATGTTTGGCAAAAACTCGTTTGTCTTTTAATCCCCTTGTGCTCAGCTGTAGTCCTTGCTAGAGATTTCTTAAACTAGTATAATACATTTAAATGAATTTCAGTTAAAGTACAAAAATTATTAATGGACTGCACTTTACTCTAAAAAAGAATGCGTTTCAATTGATCCTGAAACAATATTGAGATTGAAAGTGGTGCCATTTCCATTCCTACTGATGTTGTGCTTGTTGAGCCATCTGCCTGTTTGACATTGCCACCCCTAAGCCACAACCTATAATAAACAACTACACAATTTGCACTTGCACAGTTCTGTCCAGCTCGGAATTGTGGACAGCTTTCTCCCTCATCCTTTTTCTGACCCTTTTGTTTAAAAAACAGCGGCATTAGGTCCAACCCTGCTCTAATGAGATTATCTAGAGTGAAGTGTCACTAAGTAGGATATAAAATGGAAGCCATTATCTGGCATTATCTTTTAGCAGCCTCCACATCCATCTGTGTGCCGCCCACATGGTCACTAGTGCAGGATTAGCAGGGGAGTAGTGCTCACACAACAGAGTACGTCCTCTGACTCTCTCCAAGGGCTTAAACCTGCTTGTCTTTCCTATGTAATAACCAGAGGAAGACTTGAGTTCATGGACCAATGCCCCTGCGCCATATTAAAACATGGCTGGCTACAACACCCGGCTCCAGAACGTGCATCCACTCGATCTCTTATTCTATATCCACTCATGTCCACTTCCCTACCCTGTCATTGTTTTTTCCACATGCAATTCTCTTTTCTTCCATTTGGTACCTGTGATTTTGTCACGGACCAGCTTGCAGGATTCGATTTCCCCAATGCTCCCAAACAGGCTGCGGAACTCCTCCTGGGTCATGTTTTGTGGCAGGTAGTTGACAATGAGGTTAGTCTTGCTGTCATCATTGGAGCTGCTGGTCTGCATGGGTGACGGGCAACTGCGGTTGTTGCTCGATGGCCCATTGGCTGTAGCCGGATTTGGCCCATTCGTCACCTGAGGCTCCATGTTACTGATTATCTGTGGAGAAGGAAAGCAGGTTACAGATGACCAAGTGATCTCCTTGCAAATGTCCATGCTTTTACATAGTCGACTCAGTGGTGTCAGTCCAACCTATTCTGCTGTCTCTAAAGAATCCAAAGATGCATGCTTTATAATATGAATGTGTTATACTTGAGTGTTGCTGAAATAGCAGAGCTCAGTAATTGGAATGGTTCTCCACAAAGTTTTGCCCATATAGTTTATGTAGATATTGTTTTGTCTGGTAAAAATGAATCATCAATCTACCCATTTCAGTTATCAAAGAGGCTATTATAAATTACAATGGCAAGAAGTATCCGAGCATGTAAAACCTGTTCTATACCCAAATAGTGTAAATTATCATACAGACATTTTTACAAATTATAGTTACAAGTATTGCAATATTCCAATTCCTTCATTCTTTATTTTAATCTCTAAACCTCTGCAATCATCTGATTATGCAAATGACCAGATTAAATCCCAGTACTTGTGAATGTCAGTGAACGTTTTTATTTGAAGCCTTTATTAATTTTCACAACTGCACATACGCAGAAACAATCCAAAAAGAGAGCAACTGAATTATGTTCTATAAATCCTGATCATAGTGTCTGACATACCAAAACCTGGAAATAAATGAAAGTGTGAAGTAATATTATTATAAATCAGCTAGATTTGACCTGATGAAAAGAGTTTTCACTGTGCTGATATTTGTGAAAATGGTATAGGTTTTTCACACCAAAATGGTATCACTCAGTTGACTTGTTTATAAATTCATGTAGCACATATAAATAATAATAATATCCCTAACACATAACTAAATTAGATAATTTAGTGATTTAACATATTATTCCTATCTTAAGTTATTTAGATGTAGTTTTGATGTCATCTTTGCTTATTTTCAATTTGTGTTTTAAATTAACGTTAGCAGTGTAGGGAGCTGTAACCATGATGTAGGAACCACTCATTTTCGGGGCGTTTTTCTGGAAGGCATTGTGAGTAATAAAGCAAAGGGTTTCTTTTGCTTCTTTATTTTGATGTTAAAAAAAAACTGGTGTATGAAAGCAACAGAACACTTGAGGTCATAAGTTACCACAAAAAGTGTAATGGCTGGCATAATCTGGGGCAAGAGCCGAAGTGTAACTGACTTTTCAATGCTTTTATTAAAACAATTATAGTTACTTTAAAGTTAATTCAGTTCTAAATACTAACTTCTGCCATTAAAAAGAGCTAAATATATTCAAGAAGCTCAAAACCTGGTATTTATATTGTCTGCTTTGCTGAAGAAATATGAATTTATACCCTCCTTGATCCAAAAAGTACTTTTATTGTTTAGCCGTTAAGAAACAGCACCTGACAGTCATGCTACTGAGAAATCTGATTACGGGTTGCTTCATGTTTAGTCTTAGGTTTTTCATGATCTGATTACTGAAGTTTATATAAGCTCATATGATTATTCTGTGGATGTAAACATGTGTTCTTAGTCTTCCTTTCTGTTTTGAAACTTGGCATGTTATGACAGTGAGTCCTTCATCCCTATTCTGCTGTCAGTGACGTGCTTTCTGGTTGTTTACTTGTACGTTTTAAGAGCAGGTGGTAGGAGTGCATCATGTTGGCCATGAGGGAGACAGAGCTACAGAAGCCTCTCTATTCCACCCTAAATGTTTTGTATACAAATTTTTACATACTGCAAGTCAATGTCTGTCAAAATAAGCCCACAGTTCGTTATTTGCAGGAGGGCCAGCTGGCTATACCAGTGTCACGTAGCCTCATGTTAGTTTATACACATCCAGTCAGCTCCTGTCGTATCTGCTTAAGGAAAGACCCGCTAAACCTTTGATGTGTTCATTTTAGCGTTCGCACCTTTTCACACTAAAGGTCCTGACCCTAGAAGACATCATTTCACACTGTATGACCACAGAACCTTAATGACTTTTTCATCTTGTGCCTGGTGTTTTAAAGTGACAGGTTTTCAGGAACTGTCGCAAGGTCTCACGGGGCAGGCATCACTGTCAAAACATTTTATTATTCACTAAAATGCAGTGTGAAAAAATGCCAAAAACCTCCAACCAAACAGGAATCAGAGCCAGGTGAGCTCAACCTGATAGTTGCCATGGGGCTGTTTCTGAACCGTGTCTAAAATTCAGCTCTGCTTCTCCGACTTGCAGTGCTGGAATTCAGATTGAGATCTCGAACGAAGCGATGGAGGCGAGGAAACGTCCTAACGCTTTGTGCTGATGGATTTGAGAGTTGCAAATAATAGAGAGGAGAGAGGGAAAAACGAGATCTAAGCTAAAATACCGCCGCTGATATTTTTAGCAGCACAAGCTTTATTCTGAGTCTGCACTCTGAGGCTGTGTCCTTTCTTATCAAAAACACTGTGAAAATTGCTTTCCTCCTAATCCAGAGCTAGACAGGAGTTTGCATATTGGAAATGACTTAGAAACGATAGAACAACTAACCTTATCAATTTGGTTTCTTATGCCTCCATTTTCAGCCTGGGTGCAAAAACTCGTAGTTTGAAATGTGACAAAATGATGCTCGCAGGCCAGAGGAGGCTCATCTGCGAAGCTCAGCGGAAGCGAGTGTAAATTATGCTTATGACAGTGTGCACGCCGTAGTGAAACAGGGGGACACAAAGGGGTAAATCGGTTACTGTTGCAGCAGTTTGTGATTGGCGTGTGTGGCTTTGGGATACGAGGGCATTATTAAGTCTGTTTGCATCGCCTGCTGGGTACTGTTCTGTCAGAAGAAACGCTCAAAAGCTGATTTGCAAATGAAAGCTTAATTCCTCCCACCTTCTCTCACTCACTATGCTACAGAAACGCTCTTACTCTCCTGTTTTTACAGCTCCCCTCCTCCAACCTCCGTCTGTATGGAAAGTGACCCTGAGCTGCTGTTCTGGGTTCGACTTTTGATTTACTGAAACCAAATGAGTTGAATCTAAGTGCTGCATTATCTCTAAACATGGTTATGTGGAAATGATACACAATATACGCTAAACCTCATGTAGCTAAGAAAATATGTTCCGTATAAGACTGAAAGAACCCATGCTGAACTGGATATTTTATCTAGAAAAGCAGTAACTGATTCTACTGTGGCCCTATGGGGTTTAGTTAGGGGGAGTCTAAGTATATGGAGGTCAGAGTTAGTGAAATGCAGGCCAAAGACTAAATGAGCGAAACAGCCGCATCAGCTCACAAACATGTCCCATAAACGCTGCCCCATTTTTGAATGTTTCGATTTATTTAATGTTGCATAAGCATCAATGGCTAATAATGACAAAAACAACTGTGCTAACTGGTTAGGTTACAAAACATTGTATTCTACTAAGATTGCATCTATGTACATACAAATATGCGACATTTAGCAGGCATATTTTATTTTATATTTTAAGCTACTGTAGCTTTGCCACATCATAAATAGCCAAGTAAAAAATTTTTTTTTTGTTTCTGAACAATAGTAATTTAAATCATGTGGACTTTTCTTGTATTATAATGTTAACGTATAATGTATATGTATGATGTAACGTAGAGTTTCACTGAGAAGAGGGACTGCATCTGTGAGTCATGGTTGTGCCGTCTGGTGTTCAAAAATGCAAATGCAGTGGGACTAAATCATCATCCACCTGGACCATCATTGACCCCCACTCCAACCATCTTTGCTTTACATCAAAGTGCATTATTATATCCTTATTTAATAATGTTTATTAAAACGCAATATGAAAGCATTTAGCACTGTACTGTACAATACAGTAATTCTTGTCTTTGCATCTTTTAAAAATGTGAAACTATTACAGAAAACAAATGAACAGAACGTTGTTGTTTTCTGCCTTCAAGACTGTGATGCTTTTTTTCTGTCAGCAAGGGTTTGCTTGCACTAATTTTCTGTCATTCAGATGTGAATTAGACGTATACAAGATGTCCTATTATAATCTTTAGACCTCTGACATTAAAGCAAACAGACCTTTATAATACTGTATGTATGTTAGTGACTGAAGTTGCTCTGTCACGTTGCATTACATAAGTGCCTTACATATTGTCAATCTGGAAATAAAAATATATAAGTTCCAGCAGCCTGAGGTGTTTTGTGTACCTGTGTGGTTGTGTGCGCATCTGTGTGCGTGTTTGTGTTAGCAACACTGTGGATGGATATGTTGCAGTGTCTGTGCTACCTGCCATTTAAACAGTGCAATATAATGGCCTTATTAGCGGTGATGCTGAAATGTCAGGCTCTATTTTAATACATGTTTTCAGTGATAATGCTGCACGGTCATTAGAGCAGCCGGGGGGTGGTGCCTGTCTCTGTGCATTTTTGCTCTGGGTCAACAAAAAGAGGAAGGAAAAAGATGCAGAAGCAGGCAGAGATACAGAATAAGAGAAAAGTGTCAGAAGAGCAAACGCATGAGTGGCTTTAGGTTATCCTATCAAAGTCTGAACAGTAAGGCTTCACACCTAACGAGTTCACAATCAAACTGACACATACTGACTTTCCACCAAAATTCTGAATTTATACTATATTAGAAGATATATGTTATATCTGCTATGCAGTACGCACTTTGTTACAGCACATATACTTGGTCCACACCTATACTTGGTCCACAATACACAAGGCCTTTTTCTCTGACAGGACAGAAGCAGTTATGGTGGTAAAAATGGCAATAAGTGGGTGGCGGTCTCCTTACCATCTTTGGCTGTGTCAGCAGTCCCTTGTCAGCCCAGCCCTGGAGCTGCGGCAAGTCTGCCTGACGCCACTGAGTCTCTGTCGATCCCTACAGGAGGGGGGGCAGGGTCAATATTCATACAGGCCTCGTTTCTCTAATACCAAACCACTCTATACAGAGCCAGCCCTGACGGTCTCCAGGCACACTAAAACACACAGGCGGCTTTTGGTTTGCACCTTGAAGAAATTTTATCTGGTGCCTCCTCTGTAATGGAGCATATGTGGGGATGATTTGTTCTGATCTAAGCGAAGATTTGATTTGATTCCATTAGATTTAATCGATATCGGTCTCTCTTAGAGGCTGCAGTCACAAAGCAGGTTTATAAAATGATAGCTTTTCATTTATTAAACCTATTCTCCACTGTATTTTGTACGTTTTCGAGTGGAAGTTTTTTCTTATCCACATTTGCCAACTAAGTTCTGTGTGAGAAAGAAAAAAAATCCAGAAATCTTCAAACTAGTTCATCGGAAGATCATGCTTGAGACGAACCAAAGCAGGGCTGCTGCAATCACAGCCAGAGCTTGGAAGCAGGCAGCGGAAACAGCCAATTTAGGAGAGGATGACTCTGAACCTGACCTTTCCCTCGGATGGAGGGGATGGTGGAGGAGTGTAATGGAAGCCATCCAGCACTCCATGATAGAGGACACACTTCAGGATTACACAGAGAGGGCGAGAAGAGGAGGGCGCCATTTCATCTTTTAAGCCGTAGCATGGATGCTTGGGCTTTTTTAGGTGATGGAGAAAAATGGATCGTCAGCTAAAGTGGGAAATGGCAGAGGACAGGAGAGGGGAGTGAGGGCGGGGGAGTGCAGTGCTGTAGGGACTAAGGTCTGTGATTTGCAATGGAGTCCAGCTCGGAAATAATTTGGTTATTGCTTGTTTTCCTTTTTTTAATTAGTTAAAGTTTGTTCATTTTTTTTTTACAAACATGCCACCTTGGTTTTAGCTTTAGTGAGGACCGCAGGGTATGACATCACATTGTTATTGCTATGGTAATGAAACATGGTGCACATTCAGATTTCAGTGTTATGTAAAA
Source organism: Parotocinclus spilosoma (assembly GCA_033117975.1). Classification (NCBI taxonomy): domain Eukaryota; kingdom Metazoa; phylum Chordata; class Actinopteri; order Siluriformes; family Loricariidae; genus Parotocinclus; species Parotocinclus spilosoma. The sequence continues at coordinate 5,397,097 of JAVSBV010000113.1, forward strand.
AGAACTCCTAATACTTTACTCTTTGCTCAGGCCACAACTACATCAAAATAGCTGTATAAACCCACAAATAACTACGGCAAAAACATGCAGATTTTTTCAGGTGGACAATAGGGATGACACAGCCAACTAGTGCACCGGATCTGCACGCGACATTCAGAGTAAAGTTGGAAAACAAAAACACTCAGTCAATCTGCATGACAGATTGATGTAATTAGATAACAGAAGGGCAAGGGCAGACTTGAACTGAATTCATTCTCTGTTTTCATTGCCCTTTTCTCAAAGCTTATACGACCCAATTTGTGAAATAAGAGAAGATGGTGGAATGGCTTTTTAAAACAAAACTCACTCACTGTATTTCTTTATCTTTTTCTCGCTATCTGGGACCGAAATTATCGAACATCTGCTTATCCATTACTGCCCATCATAATTACCACATGAAAACAAACACGCATGCATATCAACTGATAGGTGTTTAACATAATTGCTTACTAAGGAAGTTTTCAGTTACATCTTACATATCTCACACATCGCGGGAAGATCATATGGTATCACAGCAATTCATTTAAATCTCACATATCACAAGCAAGCTCTGATAACCAATAATAACAATAACAACCAATACACAGTTTTGTGTTTTGCAAAGTCTTTAGACCACCAGCCCACTATTAGATTTATTGTTATACCAGTGGTATAATGACCATATATAATTATTTCTCATGCTCTTTACTAAAATACAATCAGAAAATCAAGAAAAGTTTATGCAGTATAAAAAAGATCAGAAAAAACAGCCTCTTATGGCTACAGTGGCAAAAGAACTGACTGCTTGTAGATGCAATATTGTTCCCAAAAATTGTCCCTTATCCATTCCAAAGAAATAAAATTCAGTTAGACACTTTTTTGTACTTTGCTGGTAAATATTCATTATGAAACACATAAGCTTTTATGAATATTATATACCATGTTAGACTGATATTTTTTCACTGTTGGAAGCAGCTTATTAAGAGAAAATGACTAGAAAATAGGCTTCTGTTCAAGCCTTATAATGCAAAGCATAATTTTGTGAAATTGGGCTCAGTAAGCAATAATTACAGTAACTTGAGGCATGCATTGCTAAAATGAATGGTTGCAGTTTTGAAATGAATTCAGTTTTTATGATCGGCAAGAACACACGATTGCAGGAATCTGTAAGCAGTGTACTTTAACAATGCTGATTTTGTGCGTTTATAGCATCTCAAAGCATACAGGTTTTAAGTGTTAAATCAGAAGAGAAGCTGTGCCTGAAATTTTGTTTAGTTTCATGTTAACAAAAAACATCCTGTTCTTTAACAACTCATCTACTCTATGTACATTCCCTTTCACACTCATTAAGCTGCCAGTACAGCATTTTATTCATATAAATCCCATAAGTAGATGTGGTTACAACTGCATTTGCAGTTAATAGCATGTATTTTTTTGTAGCTACACATCACATAGAGCCTGAAATTCCAAACCCAATACCATGATAATTCTTTACTCCCCCTACTGTTTCAGCAGGGAACAAGCGGCACTCTGCCCTCACCAGCTTAACTAACCTATCCTTTTTTATCAAATAAACTGATCTATCACACTGGTCATGCTCAGATCCTGCAAACATGGTAATAACACTAATGACTAATGACTAATGACGCTTGTGTGTGTGTGTGTGTGTGTGTGTGTGTGTGTGTGCCAGCCAGCCAGCCATATTGCTTTGCTTATCATTTAAACTATTTTCATTCTTTTGCCATCAACGATCCTTCATGTCTCCTTCACATGTCATTTCTTCTCCTGCCTTCGTAAATCACTAGCTATTACTAGTACTGCATCACATCACTGCTAATGTGAATGCAAGCTTATAGCTTGCTGCCTCTTTTGAGAGTCTAGGCCATTAAAACACCACTTGAGTGTGCTGATGAGAAACTGGTTTGTAAATTGGCCCCTTTGCTTCAGTTCAGGCAAAAATAAACTAAACTGTTCCTTTATTGGTACTATCCCTGGCAAAACCTATGGAAGCACCGCTGTTATGGGATGTTCGATCAGCTTTTTATACATTGTGTCAAATTATAAAATCACTAAACAGTTTAATAAATGTCCTATTTTCCAGATCAAGAAAAAAAACATGGAATCACACAATGTAGAGGAAAGAGTTTACTGTGTAATCAGCATTTCAAAATACGGTCACAAGTAAATTGAGTGAAGTTGTTGGATTTAGCTGTTTAAAAGAGCATGTGGGCAAGTGAGTTGTAAACTGAAATGATGGAAAGGATTATAAAATTCCTTCAAGAAGGAAAGCCATGTCTATTATTTGAGACAAGTAAGAACAAAATATGAAGGCTATTAAATAAAAAACATGCAGATAGACCAAGTAAATTGTCAGTTCATTTGGATAGACTCAAAACAATATGCATAATTAAACAAATGATAAACAACTAAATTGAAACAGTCAATGTTTGTAAAATACATCAGCTAAATGAAATTGGTTTTAAATTCACAGACAAATGTCCCCCCCTCATTTAAAATATGAGTTTGCATGCCATGTAAAGGACCTAGAAAGATAGCAACCAATAATTGTAGCTGGTGTGAGTGTGTCTGCCTAACCATGCTCCTGTCACAAAA
>JAVSBV010000113.1:5399827-5413290 GCA_033117975.1 Parotocinclus spilosoma
TTGAAAAAAACTGTGCTTTTCTTTCAAAAATAAGGAAATTTCTAAGTGACCCCAAACTTTTGAACGGTAGTGTATAGGTTTATCCAGGCAGAGCATTGGAGTTCACCAGAGCAGCAGGACGAGTGTGTAGAGATGAAAGTCCACTTGAAATCCTCTAGCTGGCTGTGTATAATTCACTGCGAGTGTTAGTTGGTGTTTTGTAATGAACGTTTCATTAGCTGAGTTCAATTAAAGAACTGGGCTCAATTCAAATGTTGAACACAATAAACCTGCTGCATGAAGATAAAAAAGCTGCAAGCAATGGAAATGAGGATGGCATACATTTATTTGGAGAAAAGACAGCTACTTGTAGTGAGTCTGCTCCTGTCACTAATCAAAGTAACTCCAGATGACAGCAAGATATCTGCAGCTATAGAAGATCTCTAAGGGCAGGACTTAACATAATACAATTCCTTTGTGAAATGCCAACACTGGTATCTATGGTTACTGTTTTGATCGAGATGGTTTTGTGTGGTAACATTTGCCCTTTCCCTGTCAGGCGGCATTGTAGTATGACCACGAGTTACCGCGTGGCAACCCATCGCTTTTGTGAACTCTGACCTATGTAGCTCCCATTCAGAGGCTAGGACTATCTTTGCCATTTACCATTTTATTGTCACCTGTTCTCATCGCTTCCATCCTGCCTTTTTATTCGCTTTTCCCCCCCAGAGCATCTGCAAATAAAAATCACTTTTTAATTCAAACTGCTCCTATTAGCATAAGGAAAAGCGACTATTAATCTTTACTTTGCCATGCACTCATTCTGGAATTGGCACTGCCAGTTTGTCTTTGGAAGTCATACTGTTACAGACAATGAAATTCATAGTTCTATTAAGATTGACTGTACATGTTTCTGTCAAGTGGATGACCTTGAGTTGTCCTTTTGTGCCCCGTGGCAGGTGAGTTTATAGGCTGGGTAGCTAGTGCTGATAGCTTGCAGTGAAAGCATGCTGCTGCTGCCTCTGCCAGTGCTGTCGTTTCCTGGGGTGCAAAATGTAGATCAGAGAAAATGTGCAGTTTGTGCACAGTCTCAAGAGAGGCTGCCACTCAAATCCAAATGCCTGTACGAATACCAAGAGAGAAAGAGAGAGCTAGAGAGAGAGGGAGGACAACAAGGGCGAAAGAGACAAAGGCAAATGGATGGAGACGGTGACAGCTGGAAAAACGCACGAGACTGAGACAGCAGAGGAAAGACGAGAGCAGCAGGCGAAAAGAAAAGAAAACCTTCTTTCTACATTAGACGATGAGCTCTGAATGATAATCAGCCTTAGGAGCTGTGTTTACTCTGCCTCTGCTGAACATATGTGGAATACATATTTTGGGGAGGCAGAAGTAGGTAACACTATCCTGACAAGAACCTTAATTTTGGAAGAGAGCTGCGTATATCTTGTGCGTGAGGCGGGGCAGGGGGGCATGCACGTGTGTGTGTGTGTGTGTGTGCGTGTGCGTGTGTGTGTGAGGGACAAAGAGTATCCAGCTGATTATCGCCTGTCTGTGCATGGCACTTTGAATTTGTGCCAGAGGAATTAGGCTTGTGAAGCCTGCTTAAGAGCACAGTCTCTCTTTCTTGCTTGCTCTCTTCATCTTTCTCTATTTCGCTTCAGCTATCTGCAGGGAGAATGGAGATGAATAAATGAGCAAAATCACTGTGGAAGCCCATTAAAATGTTAACTAAAACGTTTTGTTGGTATTCATGTATATTTAGCCTTCACACAAAAAGAAGTCTACTTAAAGGAGAAACCGTATCATTGAGACAACGCTTAGGAGCAGCTTGTGTTTGAATACACTTGGCTTACTAACCTTCGCTTACCTAAGATAATTTGTCAACCGAAAGATGGCAAGACTTCCAGAATTGCTGCACTTAATTCTGAGCCGTCAACTGTCAACTTGGTATTTGCAATTACAGACCTCTCAATGTGGCTTCATCTAAAAATAGCATTACTATGGTAAAACATCATTAAGCATGAAAACATCTATGAATGAATGTATGAATGTACTAAGCAGTGTGTTTACCACATGAATGATGTTTACAATTGACTTTAGTGTCATCTGAGTGGCACCCTGTATATGGCTAAACATTACCTATTCAATGGAATCAAACCGTTTCCCTGGTCAGGGTCTCAGAGGCTCCGGTACTTCTCCGGTACATTTACATTTATGGCATTTAGCAGTCGCCCTTATCCAGAGCAACTTACAATTCATAGTCTTACAATCCAAGCAATTGTGGGTTAAGGACCTTGCTCAGGGACCCAACTGTAGCAGCTTGGCAGAGGTGGGATTTGAACCCTGGACCCTCTGGTCCATGTGTCTTACCCACTAGGCCATCACAGTCCACAGGCATGCCTCGGATGGAATGCCTGTTCCCCATAGGGCTAGGTAGAGAGCACTGTTGCCACATACAGGATGATCCCCCTAATTGGCCTTCCCTTCATCACACACAGCCAACCGTATCTGCATGTGATACCTGACACAACCAGAACCAGAAGGCACCACAGGAACTAGTACCAGGGACTCTGGTGGTCGGTTAGCATATTACACTACTACACCACCTGGGCTCCTATTAAAAAAAAACTCTCAACACAAAGCTTACTATGGGAAGCAAAATATCTCTTTGTGGAGATATGAGGTTTCTGTGGGAATTCATTGTTTTTATTGGTTTTACCCAGAGAAACATAGGCATGTCTAAGAAAACTAGTAAAAATATTTGTTTGGACTCTTTGTTGACTCCAACTGCAGCAGGATAATGAACCAAATAGACCTCAACATTTGACTCAACTACTTGAAGACCAAAAATATCAAGAAATGCTGACTGTCGTGGACCTTTCTCTACAGTCACCTGACTTAAACCGCTCAAATGCAAAGGCATTTGTTAATTCAGTGAACCTCACATGATAATTGTACTACAGTATATGTTTTACTGAATATTGTGATATTATGCCGAAACCTGTGGAGTACAAGCCAGCTCAATTACACACTTTCATTACACTGTCATTTAGTGAGGGATGTATTAAATACTAATAAAGTCTAATGTCTAAAAACATTTTTTTCTGTAATTTTCATTGTAAATTAGAGAAATATTTAACATAGAGTAATCTTCACTGGTTGTCTCAGAACTTTGTCCAAACTGTTTATCACTTCATCTACCATGCCAGAATGTATAGAAGTCAGTAAATAGACTTTCCTTTACAGTCTGGAACAGATCATTTATTATACAGCTTTTTGATGCAGATTATTTGAGTTTTTGATATTGTACGTGTAGGAATGTTTTCAAAAACTGATGCTACTCAAAGAACTAGGAAGTTCCCAGTTTGATGCTTAGGTATAATAAAGATATGTTGACAGAAAAACAAAGAGAGAACAGTTCAGTCTTAACCAAACGTGAACTTAATTTGGTTTTTGCCATCCAGGAAGATATATCACAACGGTAGTCAGATACCTGTTTCAAAACATGGAAGATGGATATAGAGGGTATGAAAATCAAGTTGAATATCATCTATGTAGCAGTGACACAATAATTTGTGGGATGTAATCACTAAGCCATGTTATTCAGTGTACAGGGAGAACAGGAGCAGGCCAAGAACTGATCAATGAGGAATTCCAGTAGTAAGATTATGAGGTGATGAAAGTGAACCCCACCATTCTACCTGAGAGGATCAATTTTGCAATTATGATGAAAGACTGGCAAGCACATAGTCCCCAGTACCCAAGTGAGCGAGAATGGAGATGATAATCCAATAAGTGACAGTTTCAAATACAGCAGACAAATCTAGAAAGATAAGTGCTGAAAACATGGCTCTGTGAAGTGCTGCAGGTAGGGCAAGGAGAACAGCTTCTGTACAATGAGCCACCTTGTATCCAGACTATGTTGTTTTCTTGAAGAAAGGACATATGTCCACACATTTAACACATTTAAGAGTTTTGGGCACGAATGGAAGGAGTAAAACAGGTTTGATAAAATTTGATAAAAGTTCTAATTTGTCACCTGGGTTGAGTGACTAGCTTTAGTAGAGGTGTAATTCAAGCCAGCTTGAAAACAAGGAATCAGGCCAGATGTCAGTAACACACTGATCATTGTTGTGGTATTTGGTGCAAGTTTGCTTCCAATTCCCTGGTGAAGTGTGGATGGTATTAAATCCCATGGGCAGCCCATTAGATAGTTGGTGATCAGTAGTGTTTGAAGAAAGAAATTCAAGTGGAGATTTTACTCCACCCTGATCAGAAGGATGACTAAATTTTGGTCATCTTATATGCAAAATAAGTCATAATATCCTCAGGTTTAAGATAAGATACGATGGGGTAGGAGAAGTGTAGAGGTAGAAGACGTATATTTGAGTTGATTTTGAAGTAAAAATATTGTTTTGGATGTCTGACATAAAACGGGCAAATGTACGCAGTCAGTATCCAGCCTGATAGAGATTTGTTTCTTTCAGCACAGACATGTGTTGATCTATGAGATGGCAGAGTGACAGTTAGCCAGGGGCCAGGACTTGGTGAGGGGTTTTGCAGAGTATTAATGGCAGTGTCTGTAGGCAGTGAGAAGGAGTCTTAAGGTGGCAAAGATGAGAGGGCTGTCGAGGAGTTTTCAGCTCCTTCTAATCATCACTGTTGTAGAGGGAGTGAAACTGGTGCCATGAAGCAGTGGAAGGGGAAAAGATATAAAAAAATATCTGAAACATGAAGAGCAGTTCATGCATTTTTAGAGTTTTTGGTAAAGCCAACATTTGTGGTGTTTTGTGGTCTGCTTTGTGAAATGATGGTAATGGTATGCGAGTCAGGTCAAAAGACCCAAGAGGGTGGATCACTATGGATGTGATGCCATCAGCACGGAGGTTGAGATCACCCAGGAAAACCAGAGGACTGCCATCCTCTGAAAATGGGCCAAGAGGAGAATCAATCATCAACAATCGTTAATAAATAATACCAGGGAATTGAAAGAACACAATGATATTAAGTTTGCGAGGCTTGAGCATAGAAACAAAATTAAATCAAAGTGATATTATTATATTATTAAAAAACACAGGCAATATATTCATACAGACATTAATACATACTCCAAAGACAAAAAAATAGCCACCTTGCATGTTTAAGGTGGTAGCAATTCTTCTGCAAATGGCATTGCACAAAGATGATCGGGCTATAAATACCTGTGGGGGGTGTGATGAGATTCATCGATTATGAGTTGGTTCAGTGCAGTGAATGTCTTGTTCGATGTGTGGAAAATGGGCCACAAAGCAGGTATTAAGGACTGCCAAAAATTAGTGTTTGAATTTAGGTGTGCTAAAGGCCATGGACAATTCAGAAGAGCTCACACATCTGGATTGGCCCACGAAGGGACTGCCTGGAACAATGTGTAACGAGAACAGGGAAGTCATCTACGAAAACTGGATGAACTCCACAATTCTTTGGCGCATGTGTGGCTAAACATTGACGTTGCCTCAATCTGCAAACTTGTCTCCAGTCCATGCCAAATTGAATCGCAGATTCTTATTCTTGCTCGTGAAGGTATTACAGGCTATTATGGCTGATACATTTTTGTCCAGTGAATATTATTTGATAAATAACATAATAGTTTTTCACTGTCTGTACAATTAATCTATGTATAACGTTGATTTGATCTGATCTCATTCCAAATGTAAATAATGCAAATTGTTGCACAATAGGTTCCAAACTGATGTGCTTTCATAAGAAGCTGGTGTGTCTGATATGAGTACTTAAACTTCATAGTGGACCAATGATGTAACTGACTTATACATTCAGCCAGAGTCTGGGCAGCGCCACCATCTGAGGATGATGGGCAAGAGCAGACAAAGTGGGCCATTAAAGTCACTGTGCTCTTCTCTCACAGTGGAATAGTAACAGATGGATGCAATAGGGATACACTCCCATGAGTGTACAGGCTACTGGGATAACTCTGCTTTTGTTCTTGCTTCTGTGTTTGCTTTCTTTTGCTTCACTTTGAAACAGATAACCTGGCCTTTTGTGTCACTTTCCCCTCTTGTGGAGTCAGGCTCTGTGGAGGGCAGAGTAAACTCTCCCACCTACCGATCACACATCCCTTGAGCTATTTTCTCACCCATGCTGCCCAGCATTGAGGAGCTCAGCATCCACTCTCGCTCTCCTTTACTCTCACCCTCTCAAACTCTCCCTCCACATTGCAGCCTGGCTCTTTGCTTCATAAGAATCAGGTTTATGAGTTAGAAGCAGTCAAATGTGATCTTTGAGCTGGACATTAATGGAGGTGATTCTGAAGTACATGCAGTGTAGCTTGCACAGGAGAATTGGAGGAGAGTGATGGAGAACATGGGGGTGACTTGAAGAGCAGTGGTATAAAGAGCAGAAGGTGAACTGTGCTTAGCGGTCAAAGGGGCAGGGCATTGAGGAGGCAGATAGCTAATCAATTCAGAATCGTATCCACCTAAGAACATGCTCTCTCTCTCTCTCTGCCCACTGAATTTTGCTAATAGACAAACCCTTCTCACTACTGTCCCACACATGAGAAAGACAGCATAAGGTATGGCAGGCTTCACTGGTGGAGATCGCTTCCTTTTCAATTAGCATTTTGATGCCGTGGTAAAAGCCCACACACAAACACTCAAACATTTGAGAAAAATGAAATAACGCTGCCCACATTTTAGGATGCAGTTAACCCAGCTGCAGAATTTCCAAAACAGTGGAGCAGGGCACCATTTAAACAAGTTCATATATTGTGTAACGTCTGACAGCCGTGACATCCTGTTCAAAAATGAGCAATATTAACTATCAATTCCGCTGTTGACAATATAGGTGTTGCGTTTTCTGATTTTGTGCGGTTCTGTCAGCTTTGAATTGTTTTCTCTCTGCCTTTCTCCCTCCCTCTCGGCCTTGTGGGGAGAGTTGGTTCCTGGCAGGCACAGTCTCCCACTAGCCTGGTGACAGCCGGGCGAGGCAGTCTCTGAGCCCTTAGTCAACAATAGATGCACACACACACACACACAAACACGCACGCTCGCATGCACACACAATCGGAATGTAGACTGCAGCGAATGTACACACAGCTGCTGATTTTTGGAAATGTTTGCACAAAGGAAAATGCACATACACCCAAACAGAAACAGTCTCCGATGCATACACACATGTAGGAAATGAAAGCGCTCACACGCTGTCACACGCCGAGTCACTCCCACTCGTACTCGTACTCATTTACAAACTTGAGCCGTGTGATTACGCAATACTGTGACTGTGGATCAACTGCATTAAACATGGTCATCGACAAGTTACGCACTGATACAAGCACAAAACCCCAACCTAGCCAGGTGCCAAGCCAATTAGCTCTAGATAATACATCATTTGATCTAAAATGTTTTTTTAAGCCTGAGGCGCTTGACGAGCTAAAGGTGTTCATTAGGATTCTGCAAGCCTCCTTGGTCCGTAAAACAGGTTTGAAAACCTGACATCAATCACACACGCAACCCGTCCTGCCTCCCCTCTCCCATCCTTTCTTTCTCGTTTTCGCCTCTCCATATTCCTCACCGCCGAGGTCCAAGTGCACCAGCTCGTAGCCTCTGTGCGAGGTGAGGAGTCTCTGACTGGACGAAGCAGTCTTACAGAAAAGCGACAGGGAGAAATGGAGAAACTGAAAGCAAAAGACACTATAGTGCTGGCACCCGTATACTGCAAGGACAAAACGCAGCCTCACACACGGACAAAACCACTGCAGCATCCTTACCATTTTAAACCCATTCCACTCCATTGGTGAGCCGGCGAGCAGGGTTGTCTCCCGCAGCTGTGTAAATGTCTCCTCTCGCTGAGCTCTCTTGATCTGCCTGTCTCTTTTTTATTTCTCTGTCTAACTGCGGCTCAGTAGCGGAGAGGCAGCGTGTGGGCAGTGAGAGCAAGAGTGGGCATTCCTCCTCTGAGCACAGCTGCTTGTGAATGCACGGGCTTCAGCGTGAGCGCAACGCTGCAGCTCCACTCCCTGCTCTCTCCTCATTGGCGAGGTCACACAAGCCCCTCCTACCCCCATGCCGTCACTGGCTGCCTCGGCTGCCCGTCATCACCACTCCACTGGAAAATTAACACCTTTTGCTCTGGCAGCCTAGCAGACAGGAGCGCCGACGCCTTGGCAAAGAGAAGCCCTTTTTTCCGTACCAGCAAAAGCAATCGATCGCTGCTGAGCCCCGTGCTTGAGTGTGCACTTACAGGCACTGCTGCCACGGGTTGCCTGCGCAGCACTGAGTATATAAATTCACCACTAATGCATGCACACTAAAAGCATGCACTGATTGCAGCTGGATCGTTTTCCGCCCGACAAAGAGTTGAGCGATTACTTCGTGTCAAACTGGCACCATATTTCAACTCGAAGCAGGTACTGCTTTTTCGCAGGACAGTTTCCCGTCCACATGATTCATCACATAAAATTGACATAACAGACATCCTAGGAACACTGCAGCTGTTATACGAAACGTCAAGTTTGCTAGATCGTGTAAAATAGATATTATTCCTGCACTAAAAGCAGGACTGTTTATTGTGGGGCAATTTTCAGTCCAAATTGTATAAAAAGGTATGCTGAGAGTTCATTTGGTTTTCTGCTTAACAACATTTACATTTCCCCTCATATGATGATGGATATATAATACTGCTTGATACTATTTTGCAGTAAAGCCATGAGGAGCCATAAAATCATGAATCTTGGTACTATTTCAAGTCCAGATAGTAACATTCAAAAGAAAATGTATATTAAAAAGAGAAGCTAGTGAATGCATGCGTGCCAGGAAAGCGTAACATGTATACGGACTGAACTGGCACTGAGTCTGTCATCGAGGCTAGTGCGTCCCGGTCACAGAGCCGGGAATGTCATCCTTTAGATTGCCTTTTTTTTGCGGAGATCACATAAAATTCATTTTGAATAGTCTATAGTAGCTATTGCACCATGTTCTGTCGTACAATAATCAAACAACTTTCGGAGCGGTATTACTATGCAACGTGGTCGATTGTACTAAAGGAGCTCATTACCATTACAATACCACAATACCAGCATCGCTCATTAAAATAAGTCTCGTACTCACCATGACCATTCTGGTTTCCGGGGCTGGGCAGGGAGGAAGAATTGGGATGTCGGTAAGACTTAAGGTTAGATGTTGGAGCACCTTGGCTCCGAGGACCACACGGAGACGGAGACAAAAAACGACAGCGCGGCACGTTTGTTTTTTTTTTCTGAGCGGCGGACGTTGAAGCTTTCCTTTCCTCACCTGAGCGTCGCGCAGAAAAGAAGGGGAAATAAAACGAGAAAGAAAAGAAAAGGGAAAAATCACAACGCCCTGTCTAAATCGGACGAGCTAGTGCGAGCATCCCATTACCCTTCACACCATTTAAGGAGCACCCTGCCAGTCGCGTGTGAAATCTGATTGGCTGAGCGCGGGCACTAAAGGGGTGGCGCGCTCGCGCCCAGACAAGAGTGAAGGGCGCGAGTCAGCAGAGGCACCACAGAACAGTTTCAAGGCTGCATCCAAACGCAAGGACTATCCTCATAAACATATTACGTAGCGTCAACTTGGAATATTAATGAGTAGGATAAAGTGCCGTTTCTGTTCCTTATTTAGGCTATAGAAATAATGATACAAATGTTCCTCGTGCTTCAGCCTATGTAGCGCACACTAGATATCCAGGTGTTATTTCTAGTCAGACCTATGCGAGGCTTTCCGCCCTGGTAAGACGCAATAAGAAGCATTGAATGCAGCATATGCACTGAACGGAATTAAATCAAATGAAATGAAATGCAATTAAATAAGCACACACGATATAAGAACTAAAATGTTCAATAAAGAGATCAAGATTTGGTATTTGTTTGGTCTTTTTTTTGACGCATGCCAGGCTTTAACGACCGAATGGAACGCGAATGAACGATTTTCAAGTTTGCTTTTAGATTAGTTCCCACGTGACACAAAACATGACTTAAAAGTAGGCTGAACAAGCAAAGTGCACACCTTACCAACCAACATCTACTTCATCTAAACGCTTCCTCAGACTGCGTCCAACAAACGTTTGTGCATAGACCATTATGTTATTAATGTAGCAAAAGATCCTAAACATTCCTAAACATTAAGTACCGCGCTACAAAAGCGTTCAAAACCGCATTCTAACCCCAGACTATGCCAGCGTGTCAGAACCATAGGTTGCATGTCCTTTTGACACCCTTTCAGTGCGGCAGTGTGCGTTTTGAAACACAGCCAGTCTGGCGAGTAGAAAGTTGGAGGAAAATAGCAGAGGTGTCATTTAATGCGGAAGGGGATTTATCGCGCCACTGTGCTCATACAATAGGAGCAAATCACAGGGCTGGAAAACGAATTACAGTTCTGCTCTTACCTGCTCTGTACCTAAAAAACACAAAAGCTTCACGTCCCCTGTGCTGCTCAGTCGTCTGTAGAAGAATGACTGCTGGCATGAAGGCCCAAGCAGCATATGAAATATAAAACACCTTTCCCTGTGGAGAGACAGCCAGGCCTCCAGTTATATGGACGTGCGAGTTTGACTTCAGAAAGCTCAGGAGGATTCTCGAGTTATTACTGAGCGTTTAAGATGATCTTACCCAAATTCATGTACCGAATCACGAACATTTCCTGTTTCCTAAGGGAATGTTACATTTTGATCATAAAAGAAGCAACAGACCAACTGCACACACACCATGTTTAATTTACTGTGACATAGGACGTTTTGCACGCCATAGGAGTATCATGACTGATAGTTTTTCATTTCACCTCAACCTCGGAGTGACGTTACTGGAATCACCAGGATGGTTGACGTGAAACGCTAGTCTGACAGCGAAATAAAAAAAATATCATTTTACAGGGTAATAATCTCCATACCAGATGTGGCACCAATTTATCAAAACGCCAGCATAATTAGAAAAGGAAGCAGATTTCCAGGAGTCAGAATTGTTCACATGAGCATTGAGCATTTACAATTAATACTTCAATGAATTGGTTGTATAAAGTACTATCTTTGCTTACTTCTGTCTTACATTTTCTCTCGCTTGTGCATAGATACAAAGTTTAAAACAATGGCACTATTGTGTGTCTCTGTGTATACCTAAAACCAGTCAACACAACCAACATGAAAATCAGCCTGCTCTTGCATTTACAATATTACTTGTATTTATTGTCAAAAAAGACGTGCTAGTCCGATGCTAAGTGTCAGTACCAGGGATGACGTTTATTTGAAAACGGATTGGATTTCACATCATATGTATCGACCTGCTGCCATTTTATGCTGTGAACACCTGATATGTTGTGTCTGATTGCCTATACAAACACTGAACACAATCACACCATCCCCATACATTTAATTGATCTACATTAGTAACTTGCAGAGAGTCAGCTCAGTTGTTGGAAACTCAGCCCCTTTTCTATTAAAAAAGGATGCGTTAGTAGGAAATCTAAAATGCTGAACATTTACAAAATACCAAAACACCTGAAGGACGAGAGAAATGAGTAGTCCATGCAGGTTACAACAAACCAAATGAATGTAAACTGGCTGTGTCGGAATAGCAAATATATTTCCATATATGTCTCAGAGTGCTTGTCTGTAAGAGTTCATAATGCTGTTTACTAGAAATGACATGTGGTTGTGAGAAAAACTGTGGGAAAGACATCAACCCTGTAGTCCTTGAAATGTCTGCCTAGAATGAGCAGATGAGATGACCGAGTCCAGAGGAAATGATACTCAACACACTGCTGTTTAAAAGTGGCATGTTATTGTACATGTAAAAACTGCTAGCGTCATTTGTAGTTTGGATAACAAAATCTTTATATTGTAGATTATGTGAAATCTGGGTCCAAACACCTCTTCTGATTTTTATTTACAGCTCTCTGTTTATTCTTTCCAATAATATACTGTTTTTCTTCTAGCACTGTTAACTTAATTTATTAACTATGGACAATATTTGTTATGCCACCTGTTACCATCAATCATTCATTTATACCATCATAATCCCATATAGGGTTACATAGGGTGTCATAAATATATTTCACCATATGTGCTGCCAATTTATTAATTGCTAGTCATAAGTAAAATCCACTAATAATCAAAGCCAGCTTAATTATCACTGACTAAACCATAATGGCTAAATTAATATTTCTGAATAAGACATAATTACTGCGGTTATATTAAACATATTATGTGGTTTCAATATGTGCATCTTTATAAAAAAAAGCATGTACAGACTTCCACCTTATTACATATTGTACTCTGTAGTTAATTTACACAGGTCTATAGTCTTAGGCGAAAGTTTGTGCACCTTTTGTCTGACTAATATTTTTGCTGATTTGCTTAATGAAATGACGGTGCCATAGTCTTTACAGGAGACACATGACACATGTAACAATATGTTGGCTACTTTCCACAAATGTGAATTCATCTGACTGGCCAATGCTTTATGTTTTAGGAGACCAGCCTACCAATTACAGATCAATTCATATCACGCAGATACAAAAAGAACAGAAAGAAACGACCTGTCATCTTTTCATTCTCATTCAAGCTTAATTCAATTAAATGAATCTCTCTCTCATAACAATTCATATTAGGTTATTAAGGTAATAACCTCTGCTTGAGCTCACCACTATGCCAATCCAAATGGTGATGGGAGTCATCAGAGTGCCTCTCTGCTGCCTCCAAATTCTGCAGACCCGTTGACCCAAACCACAGCAAGCTAAAGTGCTCTCCAAACTCTTACAAGCTGAATAGCATGCTAATGAATGCCAGTGCTGTTTGGACTCATGTATGAGAATATCAGCATGTGCTCTGGTTACAGGTTTCCCTCTTGACATTTGGGAGAGATGGGTTATGAAACTAGCTGTCACAAACTAACTTTGTCTCTCTTTTCTTTATCTCTCATGTTCAAGCAGAGTGGCTTCTCAGAACAGCACCTGCATATTTCAAAAACGCAGTAGGCTCAGTGGAAATTCTCTTTCTCCATTTCTTGCCAATAGATGGACTCCCTAATGCAGAAGTGTTTGTTTTTACACTGTGGATGTATGTAAGTGGTTTGTTTTTGTAGCATATTCTGTGTGGCGGGAGGTTTGTCCAAGCAATCATAAAACTACTTAATTAGCAAGCCAAGCAGAGCCTTAGAATGTGATTGATTGTAACAATTCAAAACCAAACTGCACATTTGGTTTACTTAGTTTATTCAACATCGCTTTCAGCATCAGTAGTTATTTACGACAGAAACAAGTTTACTTTGAAACTAGTGATATGTACTGGGATCAGGCCAATATATCAGCATACCCATTAGGACATGAGGAGTGCACAAACACTACACAGGTGGACATAAGGCGACCACACTACCCTCTGAACCACTGTGCCACCTGAGATGCACAGTTACTCATATTTATAACTCTCTCTCTCTCTCACTCTCTCTCTCTCTCTCTCTCTCTCTCTCTCTCTATATA
>JAVSBV010000113.1:5416033-5430238 GCA_033117975.1 Parotocinclus spilosoma
CACACACACACACACACACACACACACACACACACACACACACGCACGCACGCACACACACACACACACACACACACACACACACACACGCACGCACGCACACGCACACACGGACACATGGACACACACGCACACACACACACAGTCATATTATTTTTCCTGTTTTTATTATTACTGTAATGTATTAATTTTAGTATTTATTTTGTGTGTTTGATCTAACCTGATCAGTTTAAATGTTCTGAGTTTGACTTTTGTTTACCAACATTGTTTTCAGTTTTAGTTTTAGTGCAGATCCCCACTGGTAAATGTGTCATCAGGTGTCAGATGATGCCACACACACAAATGTGTATTTCAATAAGTAATATCTATTACCCTTTTTGTGTTTAAGGCATTAAGCTCAAAATGTATTAGGGTCTGATCATGTATCTGAGACTGTGGTAATCTAGTGGTTAAAGTACTGGACTATAGGACCAGGGTTTAAATCGCACCTCTGCCAGCCTGCCACTGTTGGGTCCCTGAGCAACACCTTTAATCCATAACTGCTTGGATAAGGGCATCTGCTAAATCCCTTAGATGTAAATGTAAAATCTGTTCTGGAGATTACCCAGCTTCCGCTATTCATAACAAGTGCAATATTTCAGGAACTCTCTGTGGAGCACGACTTGCTGAAACATGCGTGAGACATGGTGATAATTGTTTCAACTCAGTGAAAAACATTTTTTTTTTGTAAGTGCATACCTTTTTCTCTCAATTTTCACCCTCAGTCATTGCAGGTTTATTTTAAGATGGTAAAGTGTAGACTCCTCTGAAGGTGTCAGCTTGATTGTGTTAAAACTGCCTCGCTCTTCTGAAGCTTCATTTAAACTTTTGCAAAAGTGCCATGTCTTTACCACAGAGGCTTGTCAAGCATTGATTACTGCCTCTGTGTAAAATATAGAAAGCAGGATGTAGCGATGTATTTATGATGTTCTTAATTTGTGTATTATCTTGCAGGTGTGAAATGTCTTCTCAATAGAGTTTATGTGTGAACACATTATTTTACAATAGCTATTATAATAGGTCTGCTGTTAAATAAGATGTGTGACAATTAGGCAGTTTAACATATAGATAATATATGCAGCTATGGAAAAAAGAAACCATACCAAATTTGACGTCATTATATATACATGTATGGCAGCAACTCCAATCCAGTATCACTGGCACACCTCATTTTAATTAATAAGGTACTGATTAGGTGATCACCCATACCAAGTCTTATTTAATGAGTAAATAGTAAAACCAGAAAATGTAATCATTTTGCAATGGTCTCCTATTTTGCCAGAGTTGAATATACATACATTATTAAATAATATACAGTAGCACATAAATGGCCACACACATGGGGAATTAAATACGCCTCTAAAGGCTATTGACTAGTTGATTACAATCTCTTTCATTTATCTATGAACTTCATGATTTAATAGCGCAGTCCTGATAAGTGGCCCAGCTGAAAAAGCTCCCCGCTGTTCCTCTTCTGTTGCCATTTTGTAAACATGTTTTCTTACCCCAACCCAATGTGATAAATAACGCTAAATGTACTTAATGCATTAGTCCACATGCTGGCCCGTTTGCATCCTCTAGTATAGAAAAAGGCTCCTACATTAGGCTGCTTATTTCCCATTTAGACCAGTGGGCCAAATTGCTACTCTAATTCTACTGTAACTATTACAGTTTCATAAGAAGAATGTGGTCTTGAAGAATAAACACTGTGCAGCAATCCTAATGAAAAGCCATAGCTTATATTTAGTTTCATATGCTTTTCAAATTGAAAATCAGAAAGCCAATGCAAGACTAGTAAAAAAAACAACTCATTTTAAATCTCTGTATCTTCAATGCCAGAGAATTTCCTTAAAGCTTCTCCCAGTTACATTTCTACCTTAAGTAAAAACAGTCTGCTTGGTTCTCATTTCGTAGTCCAACACAGAAATAAACTTTTTCTGCCAGCTCAACCTCTTTAACTGTCACATCCTTGCAGAGGCCCCACAACCCCATATCAATTTATCATGACAGCTTTAGTACACGACTGCAGTGCGTTTGTCTCTGGTGTGTATCGCACCACTGAACCTGGCCTTGGCTCACCAGAACCAATCGCACTCTCCTCAAACGTGGCTTTTCTGCAGATAAGTTACTCCCAAAAATAAAGGATATAGGGGACATAGGAGAAAATGTATATGCATCAAAAGCAGGAATGAATTATGGGGGCATGTGCTGGCCTGACGTGATGCAGCTCGGGGAAAAAAACGAGGGACCACTAAAAAAATGTTCACTTTCTCCTTTTTCACTGTTTGTAGGTACTGCATGTGCTTAAATGAACATTGTTGTTTTATTATATAAATTACTGACTAATTCCAAATAAAAATATCTGAGTCGGATTATTAATACAAATAATACCACAATGAAAACAGGTTTATTTATTTATAATATTTGTATCTTGTATTTGTCCTCAATAAATAAGATGTGGTTTGGTAATCAATTATCAGTAGTTTATTAAGTAGAATGAGAACATACTGGAATGGAATTACTGCCATACATTCAGAAATGTTGATTTTAAGGAACTGTTGAGCAGTCACTGAATGTTTTCCACAGCTGTAGATCTGTATCAGATTGGATTTACATCTTTTATAATAAAAATATTTTGTATTTAATCACAAACATATGTTTTGTTTATTCCCAGCAATGATGATGCACATGAACATGTGATACTAATTGTTCCAAAGTCAGCCACTTTTTCTCCTTTGACATCATGTAATTACATAATTAGTATTACATATAATTATTAGTATTATGACTACCTGAAACTTTAAGATACTCTGAACAAAAATATGTGTGCAATAATTTGCTTACCCTTGCTATTGCCGAATTACTAAGTGTTTAGCCATAAATCTGTGGGACAAGCCAGTCTCCTTTTATTCTCCTTATACAAGAAGTGGCAGCGAGTAACATTGTTCTTTTCCTATTCATTATCATGGTGTGTGTTAGGCATGAGGGCATTGGGACACTTGGCTTTTGTATGGCCTTTGCTATGTTTGATCGCAGTCGGCGACTCTACAATGCAATGAGGAGGACCGCTGTGGTCCATCTGGCCAAAGCTTTAATCAGCTCTTCCCTTCGGAGGAGGGACCTCATATGCGTGCACTCAGTGGAATCAGCCATTACTACTACTGCAGCGATCCCTTGGAAACTTTTATTCACTTCACTCGAGGGCTTATAACGTTAGCTGACGGCAAAGAAATTACCCCTCTAGACATCATTCAATTAGTATATTAAAATATAAGTGCATCTTCCTTATTCGCTTCATACAATGTAATTACTGGTATGGAAATATACTGGTCACATTTTTTTTGGTGAGCAGTCTACATTCATGTACTTTGATATGTGTAGTGTGACATAGCACACATGTGACTATTTTTGTTTTATTATTATGAGTGTTTTAAGAACAACCCAGTCTATAAATTGTTATATGCTGCTGGATTCCCCTCTCCTGTCTCTTGCCTATCTCAAAAATTTTTTACATCCTTTGTCAACTTGTCATGCTGTGCCCTGGGATAATCAGCATCAGTATTTCTCCATCCCCCTCATGGCCTGAACCCACCCCATTTCTGCAAAAGTCAAAGCATGAGAGAGAGAGAGAGAGAGAGAGAGAGAGAGAGAGAGAGAGAAAGAGAGAGAGAGCGAGAGAGAGAGAAAGAGAGAGAGAATAGCACTAACAGAAATGCCTTAAGGATTAATTATCATTTGGAACTTCGTTCTTTGCCTCAGTATCAAATGGGGTTATTTTGCTGAGAAGCTATTGATGTTTTGGACAGCCTGTACTGTGGAGCATTTAGAGCTGAATGCTGCTGTTAGAGAGAATGCATTATTAATGTGAAGAGAGAGCTAGCAGGGACTAACAGCTCCTCAGGGCTGTGAAGAAGACGATTAAGGGAAGCAACACCATGCCTCGGAGGTCTTCCTCAGCAACCTATGCATGCCAGGCATCCATCATTTATTCACAGCACCAAGCACCACTTCCACCCCCCACCCACACCCAAACAATTAGCAGATCAATAAATTGCATGGGCTAAGAATCTATCAATTTTGCAGAAGCAGCGCCGTTTGTCAATGTGTCAGCTTTTAGGTTCAACCTATCATTCAGGCAGTGGCCACATTCATCACTTTATCGCCATCCTGTGAGTCACAGCTTTGGTCATCCAACTCTCAGGATGGACGCCTGATCATGAGAGGTGATTAGACTACAAAAGCAGGTGGATCGATCCCCTCAGAAGCGGAACCTCAGGGATTTGAGTTACAATGGATTAAAAGTGCTAGAAAAGAGTATGCACTTTTGCCTTTTTTTGTGATGGTAGCATATTGCTTCTTATGGGGAAATGGAGATTGATTGGTGTTTGGGTTATTGGCAAGGAGGAGTGCAGTCAGAATAGCAGAAGTCAGCGAATGCCGTCTTTGTTTCAGTTTGCTAATAAGAGGGAGAAATTGATAAATGAGAGGCTGCATTTCTATACAGTGCAGCCCTTTAGAGCTTCTCTTCAATTAGCAAAAAATGGTAATTACAGTACTTAGACAGTCTAGGGTAAAATGGCTAGTAGGCATTCACTCACACTCCCCTTGTTTCACTCTTCAGTATTTCTCATTCTAACTACTCTTTTAGGAGACCTGAAATAATTGTTAAGTAGGTATAAGACAATAAATGATGCTATTAATTTTGCTAAGCTGATATTATCTGGAGGGAGTATCACCCAGGGCTGTTGGATTAATTGTGAACAGTAATTATGTTTAGGAAAAAATGAATTTCAAAACATGAATTACTAATTTCATGTTATTAAATTTTTGCTTGAAAAAAAGTAATCATTGTAAAATTTTCTATTTTATATGTGTGATTAAACAAGTCTTTATTTCTCATCTGTTTCACCTTTTTATTTTCTAATAAACAAGTTCAGTACTAGCTGACAAGTGCGTCTGGCGGTACAGTGGTTAATGTGATCCCCTCATAGCTCCAGTATGGCCAGTTTAATCCCGATCTTGGACTCCGTGTCCTTTCTATATCCTCGGGGATTAACTTCGGGTACTCCAGTTTCCTGGCACAGTCCAAAGACATGCATTAGGTTAATTGTTTGTACTAAATTGGTCCAATCCGTGCATGTATGACTATTTTCGATATAACCTTGTATACAGTGTTATCTTTGTGTTTGTCATTAAATAGCCACTGATGGTGAAAGCAGCATAAAACAAGACTAAGTGAACACACAAAACAGTAGTGTGTGATGTAATGGCTTGGTCATGTTTGTATCAAATTGTAGGGACCAAATATCTTTACACAAGTCTAGAAAGATCAGATATTTTTTATCTTTGGCCATGCCAGAGGGCAGTAAGTCTCTCTCTCCTCTGGTTGGCTGAAGACAATGTGCCATCAAGGGTTTTTTAGCTTTCCAGAGAATTTAAGATCCTAGAGTGAGTCGGTGTATCAAACAAAATAATGCCAATATGCATATTTTTAATATTATTTTATTTATCTGTTCATATTTACTTAATTGCTATTAATTACTACAACTATCCAAGGATGATGGGTCCCTTTTTAAGTCTTGGTCCTCCCAAGGTTTCTTCCTTTACATTTAAGGTGATCTAAAATTGTAAAGCTGCTTTGAGTCAATGTTTCACTGTAAGAAGCACTGGACAAATGAAGCTAACTTGAAATGACTTACCCTTGTGGGGACATTCTTTTTTAAAACAACAACTTTCTTAGGGGTCAGAGTGAGGTGTAGGTGTAGCATCAATTAGCTACAGTAAACATTTTGTCGCTGGGAAGTCCCCACAATGATAGTGTGACAGTGCGTGTGTGTGCGTGCATGCTCGCACCACAAACAGTAGCTTCTCATTTGGAGTCACATCCTGCCCATGCACTGCCCTTCTGCTGCTGCTGAAATCACAGGCTTTTTTCTTCCAGGTCAAGGTACCTGCATGCACCACTCTGAACCCTCTCTCAGCTGCCTTTCCCTTTGTTTTCTTTTCAAAGACAGACAGAGAGAAAAAAGCATTCTGATTCAAAGCTTCCAGCATCCAGCCATCTTTCTTTGGTCTTCATCGACAGCAGTGGCAGCGCGAACAGTGGTAAAATTAAAGACTGTCAGTGCTTTGAGCTCTAATCTGCTGTTCCCCCTTTCACAAGCTTCTCTTGCTGACTGGTTCGCTTTAGTGACATGGTTTGGGGTGTATTCCCAAGGATCAGCAGTTTTATTGTTTTTCTAATGACACGATGGCAGTGGAGACTGCTAATATTACTGCCAGAGTTATTATTGTTATTATTTAATTACAGTTATTAGAACTTACTCATCATAGTTATAAGCCTAATATAATTGTCACTATTAGGGGATTTAAATGGGCCTCCAATTAGGCCAGTTAAACAAATTTGTTACTTCTGGAAAGTTAAACTTCTCCTGAGCTCACTTGTATCGGAACAAAGGTAGGCGTTATATATGATACAAAAAGGGCTACCTTTTAACACTGAAATAAAAAAGTAATGACTAATGAGTTTAGTAAATAAATACTATGATCCATATTTGCTTAATGTGTCTAACATTTACATAGCTGGACTTAATTCATACAAGGAATCTCTGCTGGGATCCTAAGGTGATCTGTGAATATTTATAGCGAAACAGGAACACAGCAGCAGAAATCCTGCACTATAGAGGCAGGCACAATTTCACAGTGTGTGGGGAAAAATTCCACCTGCCTTCCCAAGAGTGGTTTCTAAGCTGGGCCAGCCTGAAGTGTTTTCCCTGCATGGCTGAGGTTTGTGCTGGTCCTTAGCACTGACAACACAACTTGCGCAAGTGTCATATTTGCAAATTCACACATTTGGACACTAACAGTTTGTCCAGTCTCTCAAGATCTACTGAATTGTAATATAGGAATAGGGTTTCGGTATGAATATGAGGATGCTTTGTTTCGGATACAGAAGAAAATTAAATACTTACTATGCAACTAACATATCTGGTTGTTGATTCAGGTTGTATCACATATATTATGCACAGCAGATGCTTAATTTTACAAATGTAGTTCCCTTGTTTTAGCTGTTTCACTTTTGTGACCATTACTAACCTAACACTGTATTATCAGAACGTGTTTAATCCTATTTGTGTTCATAACAAGGCGTTTTGGGGTGAAGGAAGCTCTGGTGCACAATCTGCAATTCTTCTCTAGTCACTTTAGATTTGTCATCTCAAAACAGACCAGTACAATTAAGACCAAATCCGCCTGTAATACTTAAATTGTGTCTGGGAACGCAGTCTACATTCTGATCGGATTTCAGCTGTAAATAATAGGTGCTTCTTTAATGCTATTTCATGCCTCTGGATTCCCCTTTCCTCTGCCTGCACTTGTGTGTGAATGCTCCTATAAGTGTGTGCTCATCTATGGGTGGGTGCGTGTGATGCTGACCTGTAGTTGACCTAGATGTTTAATAGCTGTTTCTCTTGCCCTTCATTTAAAAGTGGCTGTGTGTTGTGACAAAGAACCTTAGCCCTGGCATGAGGTAATAGAACAGGACGGCTACACTGTGATTTAGAGGGCTGTAGCCATTTGGGACTGAACGTGCAGCAGTACATTTCAGAACCCGTTTTTTAAAAATAGCTGATACAAAATAACCTACTAAAACTGTGGAATGTCACAGTAATGCACAACTGGTTTTTTGAAATAAATACTCGTAAATTGCTGCAAACCTTGAAAAGGGTACTGGGGGCCTCATAGAGATACAAAGGCAAATTATTAAGCTGGAATGTAGCACATAAAAAGCATAAAAATCAAATAGTATTATCATGCAGGAAGTCGATGGACTGCAATCTAGCGCTATTGTGCTGAAATGCTTGCACAGTTGATGAGTCTGCTTCTGTGCCTCTTTTGCACACAGATTCATGCACATATGCCCGAGAACGCATACACACACACGCACACACACACACACACACTCGATTCAGCTTTGTGCGCAGCAGAATGGCGCACCTGGTTTTGGATCAGTGGGCCTGGGGTTGAGCAGCACAAATGAACTAATTTCCCGGGCTACATTAAGCAGAGAAACAGCGCAATCACAGCAGGAGGAGCTGCTCGGCCCGGCAGATGGGCCGAGCTAATCACTGTTGTGAAATAGAGCTGACCCTGCCTATCTCCAACACTGCCAACAGACATTTGCCAATCGCTCGACAATTCCCTCATCTCTCCCCAACCTCGCTACTTGCAACTCCACCCTGTTAAATGAGTTTAGAGGAAAACATAACCTCCTTAAAAAGGCTGAAAATGAAGAAAGAAAAAAAGCATGTGTGCTAAGATGGAACAGCTGTAAAAAAAATTGGGCACAATGTGACCGAGTATGATTTTGTGAATGTGTGTGAGTTTGACACTTTTTTAATTTTGCAAACATGCATGCAATATGATTTGTATTTTGTAGCATTGTACAACCAATCAGACACTGACGCGGTATTGCCTTTGGGGCCGCGTTTTCATCACGATATATTTCCCATTACTCGCTCTTTTAAAAAAACATTTCTCTGTTCGTGTTGAAAGTCTACCAGTGCTGAGAATCAAACTACGCTCAATGTAGCACAGCATGTGGCGCGCCGGTGTCACTGGCTCTCAATCAAAAAAAACTCGGATTTGCTTCTCTTGATCAGATGCTGCTTCGGTATTTGCCAGCTTTTTGGGAGAAGTTGTGAACCGGGGTGATTCAGACATAGAGCGTGATCTAATTCAGTGGCTGTTAGCTGCCGCTGTAATTAACTGCTTTTTGCTCAAACGCTGTATATTAATGGCAGCTAAATCTGCGACTTCATTATCATTGTGAAGCTCTGATTTATTGTTTCCTTCCATGCTATATTCATTTTAGTAATTATGATCCCCATGCTGTCGTTTCTACCTCGGTTGATGTATGTGAAAAATGAAGCATATTCATTTACAAAGATTAATGGCTTATTCTCTTTGTTAGGATCTATATAACGTTAATATTAAGCTACAGTAAAATATAAATGGTTGGTATGTTTTGTGGATATGGTAGACATGCACAGGAACATAACAGGAACATTTCTTTAGCAATTTCTGGGTATTACGCATACTGGAAGTGTTTGCTGTATTTTAGTGTAAATATCTGTCTGCTTCATGAAGCATGTTCCCAGAGCCTCTTACCTCCTGTCTCGTGCTGTTGTAATGTATGCAAATGATGTGGCTTCACTTAATGAAGGTACCATTAATCACAGTAACGATGGTCTGTTTTAACCCACTTAATTATCTGAAACCTTTTTAAATAGAAGAAATGTTGTTTAGCATTTAATATATCTAGATTTTCCACCTTCTTAAATCTGTGATTTAGACAGAATGTGCAAGAGATTTTGTACGGAATATGTTTTGCGACGCACTGAATATATACATGTTGAATAGAAATGCATTATTTCTTGTATTTTTTATTTACTAATGCTGTACCATATAAGAATATCTCTGAATCGGAACAGAATGTCATTTTAAGTTGATGTCTTAAGGAATCATCAGCTTGTGACAGGCTAATATTTTTTATTTTTCTTAATATTTAACTTCAAAGCATTGGTGAACCATTAGAAACAATAGGAAATCCCTCTTTGTTCAAAGAGAGCAACAGTAATCTTGCACACACAGCTTCTGAGGATTTTGAGCAAGGATTTCAGTGACTGCTGTCTCGGGTAAACACTTCTAGCTCCTTCATAAACTGAACACAGTCACGCCGTAGCAGTCCCGTCGTTGTACGTGCATGTGTGTGTGTATGTGTGTGTGTGTTAGAGGAGCTCTAACACTGTCACCAGAGCTGTGTTTTTGCTCTGGCTTGAGGCACACAGGCAGGCAGGCTGATCCTGTTTGCAGAGAAACGGAACGAGAGCCCATCAGAGATTAGACACCCACAGCTTCATGTCGATTTAATGCACCAAGTCAAGGATTTACTTTTAATCAACTGACATGAACCGTACCAGTCTGCCTTGGGTTTCCTGCGCTGCTTGGATCCGTTTTATTTTCCTATAACTTTCCTTTCACGACGCACTTTTGTTCCAAATCTACACACTGTGTTTAATAGCACCGTGTGCGTTTGCTGCTCTATTCTATATGGAAACACGTGATCTGCTGTAGTACATTAAAATGAATTTGCAGTTATGTTTTCGTTATACTTTTGGGTGAGAAAGATACGGTTATGAATGTCAATCAGAAGCGTAAATCTACCTAATGACTTGCCATGATCAAATATTTCTATCGTCTAACGTAAGGATACAGAATAGCCTCCTTCCTGCATTTTAGTAATGCAAATATAAAACCCAGAGAAATGCATTAAGAAACGGTCTTTCAAACATGCCGTGCTAAAGCGCTTTCATTTCGAACAAGACCTCGCTCTAAAAGGGTCTAGCACATAAGGATACATTAAAAACTGTTTAGAAATTCAAGGTCACGTCTTTCACAGTCCAAACACCTTACAGACGAGCACCACTGGTATTATATAATTTCTGGATTCAGGCACACAAGCACACCTTCCTCACCCACACAAACATTACACAAGAAGGCATGAAAAAGTTGCTAATAAAGCCACAGGCTCTCACTGATTTGTGACCATTAGTAAGTCTAAGACTAACATTGTTGCCATTTTGTTCTAAAATCTGCTCGTCCGTCTATCCTCTTACCCCCAGTGATATGGCGCCCAACTGGCTGGGTGGATCGTGAGGCAAAAGCAGGGAGCCCTGGTCTGGGATGGAGCCGTCAGCCTGGGCTAGTGCAGAGTACTGGGAGTACCTTACCATCATCTTCAGATACTGCTCTCAAGGTGCAAGATCACACAGAGGACCAGAGAAAGAAAAAGAGGGGGAAAGAGAAAACAAAATCCAGTGGTAAAAAGAGAGGGAGCGGGGGACAAAAGGAAAAGGTATATGAGACTGTAGAAGAGAGAGTGAGGACGGTGGACAGCCACAGCAATGGGCAGCCGTGTGCTGGCGTTTTACACTCGTGCTAGCACGTTCGTACACACACACACACCCGCACGCTCACACACAGACACATGCACACACAGTGTGAGCCCCAGATGGGCAAGTCATCAAGCAAGCTCAGCATTTCGAGCCATCTTGCTTCGAGTAAATGAGAAAATGAAATGATTGCGCGTGCGGGGGAGAGAGTCTAGCCTCTCATCCATTACAGAGAGCAGCGCGCCTCTTCCATCCTCCAGCAGCCCTGGATCTAAACCTACATGCCCGCTCGGTCCCTGCACACCAAGCTAAACTCCTCATACCTGTCACATTCTGGAAGCATTAGCACGTTAATACAACACAGACGTAGGAAACGTCACACCCGATGGGATGGTGGGCAACGTACACACTCACACACTGAGAGAAGCGAGGTGAGGAAAGAATCAAATCAAGCCCCTTTACCTCATTGCTCAACAAGGCGGCGTTCAGGGTTCGGCTGATTTCGAACATCTTGTTATCAGCGACTGATTCTTGTTTTTGTCCTGGCGCTGGTGTTCTTGCTCTAGTGTGGCTGTCCGTCACTGGAACTCTTCCTTCTGTCTCTACCGGAAACGGGGAACGGTCCCAGAGAAGAAAAAAAAAGAAGAAAAGGAAACGGATTTTTCTTAAAAAAGGAGAAAGGGAGGGAAAAATCCTCTAAATGCACTATTTTGTTTGAAACGTGTTTGTCCTTCTTTTTTGGTGCACCACTCTTAAATGTGTAGCTCGTGCCCTGGTTCTCGGCACACGATTGAAGAGTCAATATTTTTTTTTTTATCTCCCCAGACTCAGCACATTAAAACAAGCAGCCAGGCTGGCGGGCTTCTTTCCTTATCTGTTCCCCGCACACTCACTCGCACAATGCACTCCGATCCACACACTGCTCTCTAACAGATTACTCCATCCCAAAACATAGCTCTTAGTTTAAACTCCCCTCTCTCTCTCTCACACTCTCTCTCTCTCTCTCTCTCGCTCCCCCCGACCCTTTCTCTCTCCTTCCTCTCCCTCCCTTCCTCTTGCTCTCTTCCCTCACACTCTCCCTCTCTCTCTTGCTGTCTCTTCATCTCTCTCTTTGGCGATCACGCTCTCCTGCAGCTACAGTTCGCAGTGTTACCACAAGGTGAGAAGACTGTTCCAATAAATGGAACACGGGCACGTCTGTTTCTCGCTGGTGTCTTGCTCCTGAGCGTCAGGCTCGGCTCAGTGCTCCTGCTGCTCGGTGCGAGCACAAGATGCTCGACTCACTCTCTACTCCATTTTCACCTCTCAGTCTTGCGCCGGCCACATTTCATTTGAACGAGGACGCCACTCTGCCTTAATGCAGCAAGACCATTAAAAGCTCTGACCAGCAAAACCACTCTGCTCAGGTCCTGAGGCATCATTCGTTTATGACACCATTCCTGCAAAATCTGATTGAGTCAGAAAGATTTAAGCATTTATTATATGGAATTGGAGGTCTTTTTTGACCATGCTCTGATTTAAGTAATAATATAATAGCTTTGAAGACAAACGAAGGATCTTCTGAAGCCGGGCTTTTATCAATGAGCTTTATATATCATTGGAGTAAATTGGGGCTCTTTAAAGCATCAAAGCAAAGCTTAAGGTAAAGTTATATGTACCAATAGACATAGACCTTCAAATGATCATATTCTAGTAGTAATCAGAGAGAAAGGCAAATACACTCACCGATTAAATTATTAGGTGCACCTCACTGTTTACACACTCATTGTCCATTTTATATGGTCCACTTACCAGCTGGAGGCACTTTGTAGTTCTACAATGATGTCATGTGGTGTGTTAGTGTGTGTTGTGATGGTATGATTGGATCAGAGTACCAAGCATATTCTTCCCATAAGGAATAATGTCATTTGATTTAATTCGTTCCAGACTGCTGGACAATCCACAGTGTATATGACATTATATGCATTAATGGAGTTGTATTGTACAGGTGCTCCCTGATTTACAATGGGGATATGTTCCAATAAATCCATCATAAGCCAAATGTATCATGAACCAAAGCTTTTTTTTTTTTATATAAAAAAATAAATCTCATCTGATCTAGTAAATAATATATTGAAAGTTAAAAGTAAATGCAAAACACTTACTCAATTGTTGAACTCTGAGCTCCAGCATAGCTGCTAAACTAACTGCAGCCTGTGTTCTGAAAGATTCAGTTTGTTTTCCTTTTGGTTAAATCTCATCAACTAACCTTTTAAGAACCCATTGAAACTTAACTGTACTAAGAATAAAGTACTATATAAATGAAAAATAAAGAGAAACATGATAAACTCTGCAGAGAGCTTCACTGAGCAAGGCCTATTGTGGATCTGAATCACTGTTTACTAATTTGTAAATCATCAATTATTTCGGCTGAAACAGTCACATGGCTCGACTCATACAACTTTAAGCAAGTTTGCAGAGTACCACGAGCAAACCATGAGAGCTGAGACTCATTTCTCTAGTGACTGAGAACTGAGGTACCGCTGAGTTTGTACCACTGTAAGTTTCCATTTTTTCTTTACATTCTTAGTGTCCCATCTTAGAAACAAAGCTTGTGTTGGTATGACTGTGGCAGGCTGGGTGAATTTTTTTACTGCAAATTGTACAGTATGCTCTAGTCTCCATGGCACAGGAGAGGCAAGTGTCCAGTTAATAGCAGCCTAGTGACACTGGCCCATCTGTTCTGGTGGACTACAGCCAATGATGAGCAAGAGGGGGAGCGAAAGAGGGAAGGCACCCTGCAACTTCCCTCTAATGGAGCTGATCCTTTATATTATAGTGTGCTTGAGCATGCATGTGTCTGTGTGTCTGCATGTGTACTGGGATTGTTTGTCACATGAATCGAGCTTGATTCCAAAGTCTCATCTCCACTGCTCCTGTCCCAGGAGGCATCAGATTGCTGTCGCCATAGTGACTCGATGTGTCGTCCTGAAGCCTGCTTGATGCCTGGCTTGTCTTCAGCGAGTGGCTTTCCACATGCAAGACCTCTCAATCACAGAGACGCTGCAAGTTTCAGAGTCATCCAGCTAAAAAGGGTTTCCCTGTAACCCACCAAAAACATGGGGCTCCCACAGGAAACACACACATCCCAAATATTAGCGCTCCACTCTTCATCTTTTACTAGCTTTAATACATACTATAAATAAAATAACATATACTTGTATTTATATATATA